>QRFJ01006882.1:0-44750 GCA_006176705.1 Cocos nucifera
ATAGTATTGATTTGCATTACATCTTAGGTGTTATTCCATGATAACGCTCGAACGCCAATCATCCTTGGCATCATAAGCTCTAATACCAATTGTTGAGAACTATGGTATCGCTTGAACGCCAATCATCCTTGACATCACAAGTTTCGATACCATGTTGCGAAAGCCTCTGATCTTTAGCATGGACCTGAAGAAACCTGTAACGTTCTCTATAGGCAGAAACCCACCAATCCACCACCTAGATCTGTGATGGGCCACCTCCCTCCTTGGGCTTGAGGGAGATACCCCCCTCTCTAGGGCTTCTTCAAGAACCCAAGGGCGACAATACTAGAGAGAAGAGAGAAGAGAGAATTGAGGAAGAAAAGATCTATATTTCATTTCTTAATGAAATCCTAATATAACCTATGTATTTATACATAGCCATTAGGCCCGACCAAAAAACTTTCTGGCTAACCCAATACATGAAATCACTCACCGAGCCCATGTACACCCATGTCTCCCATGCTCTCATCCTCTGGATCTAGACCCGACCCATACATAAGTTAGCCCCCTTAAGACCTCTTAAATCAGGCCTTAAGACCCCTGGGATAAGTTCCTATCCTAGTCCAAATAGAACCCATGCATAATGCTGCCCGTGCACTGGGCTGGCTCAGTCTCAACACTGGGCCGGCTAACCTGAGACTGGGTCGGCTCGATTTTAGACTAAGCCAGCCTAGTTTCTATCCCATGCCTGTAGTCTCAAACGCGACCTTCTATCTGTCCTATGCACTGAGACTTAGCCAATCAGTTTGAGACTGAGCTGGCTAACCCACAGAAAGCTCTTTTTCTGCAGTCTTCAATCTTCTGACTTTGGTTTCTCGCTCCATCTTGTGTTTTAGATTTCTGAAGCTCCAACCAAGTCCCTCAAGATCCCAAACATCCAGACCTCGAGCTCGTGGAGGACAATGCACTATCTTCACCCTAGGACCACTCCTATCCTAATCCTAGGACCACACTTGTCTTAATCTCCACCTATGGCCATTCAAGGCTTGGAAGCACCATAAATCCTCACAATCTCTACCTTGGTGCTCCCAAGCTTTGGTAAATCCTTGGCAATGCCTTCCTGTACGATCCCGCTATCCCTATGCATCCTGATAGCCCCTTGTGTGACCATCGCCTCTACCAATTCTCTTCAGCTGTGTGCGCCCTTGAGGTCCTTTGGGATGACCGCCTCCACCATTGAAGATCT
Source organism: Cocos nucifera (assembly GCA_006176705.1). Classification (NCBI taxonomy): domain Eukaryota; kingdom Viridiplantae; phylum Streptophyta; class Magnoliopsida; order Arecales; family Arecaceae; genus Cocos; species Cocos nucifera. Next base: position 1,226 of record QRFJ01006882.1, read on the forward strand.
TGGCTTGCTCCTCTGCACCACTCTGGAATTGTAGGATCCCTTCTGTTTAGTAGCTGCATCACCTTTTTTGGACTTTCCTGAAGAATTCGTAGCATTCTTGTACCAGCACTCACTGCAAACCCTGACATGGTCTCCTCAAAACTATGTCGATCTACTTGCACATGCAGCTCCACCTAGAACTGTGCATCACCGATGTTGGTGCTAAGACATCGATCCTTTCATACCCTACTGCTCTAAACTCATATCAAATTCCTCTCCAATTATGAAGCCATCTCTCCGAAACTCCACCTATATCCGAAGTCCATCTGATGCTGTAGAAGTCGACTCTATGCCCGAGTCACCCAAGGCCAACCACTCAATACTGTACTGTTGAGCCTGCCACTGCACCTCGATCATCATCGTTGCTCCTTCGGACCCTCTATACTCTGTAGACCTATCTGAAGCTATCTCGGATACTTTCGTAACCCGTAGGCACCTATGAAACCCAAGAGCTCACCCAACTTTTCTGAATCCAGTGACTGAATCCTAAAAAATTCTACCCTGGTCCTTCTCTTCTGCCCCTACACCAGCCATCGCTTCAATTGCACCCGAAGAACCATCTTCCACCTGAACCATGACTCTCCCTGGTGCTTCTATAGAAGAAACCTGATCCATGATACTTCTGGCTGCCTAATGCTCTCGACACTCCCTGAGACCTCCTAGCTCTCCCTGAGACCTGCATCCAATTTTTCTGAGATGCTCCTGACACCATTTGCTGAGATACCTTCCTCGACTGCTGCACCACCGAGCCTCTCTCAATCCCGTGCCTCTAGGGAAGTGCTACTACAGCACTCCAGCGCTCCCTAGCCTTGTCTTTGCATCACTCTATAGCCATCCAGACCTAACTTGCTGGACCTCTATGGATCATCCATCTCCATCATCCCTAAGGCTTCGCAAATCCCTACTCTGGTCGAACCACTGAATGCATCCCTGACTACTTTCTTACCTTCCTGACATCGAAGGACGTATAGCTGCTTCTTTTGCCTTCTTTCAACCATTACCTCTTGAAAAACCTCTTTTCATTCATCAATTATCCCACACTGTCCATCTTCCTAGAGAATTCTGATGCTCTCTAATGAGATACCTCCCTTGACTGCTGTACCATCGAGCCTCTCTCAGGCCCGCATCTCTAGAAAAATGCTACTGCAGCACTCAACACTCCCTGCCTGTCACATAACCATCATACATCCCAATCTTTCCACCAAGATCGATCAGCAAATCATGCACCCAATCCTTCCACCCCAAAAAAATTCTTTTTCGTTAATCCTCTCAACCTCCACCTTCAACCCACTGCTCCCAGTTGGCCAAACCATAGGAATAATAAAGGTAGATCTGAGACATACCATGAAATTCTTATGCAGATTTTTGATTTCACCTTATATGACTTCTCCTTTCCTACCATGCACCATCAAACTCTGATATCAAATGTTATTCCATGATATCGCTCGAACGTCAATCATCCTTAGCATCACAAGCTCTTATACCAATTATTGAGAACCATGGTATCGCTCGAACGCCAATCATCCTTGGCATCACAAGCCCTGATACCATATTACGGAAGCTCCTGATCTTTAGCATGGACCTGAAAGAACCTATGACGTTCTCTATGGACAGAAAATCACCGATCCACCACCAAGATCTATGATGGGATGCCTCCCTCCTTAAGCTTGAGGGAGACACCACCCTCTCTAGGGCTTCTTTAAAAACCCTGGGGCGGCAACACTAAAGAGAAGAGCGAAGAAAGAATTGAGGGAGAAAAAATCTATATTCCATTCGTTAATGAAACCCTAATACAACCTATGTATTTATACATAGCCATTAGGTCCGACCAAAAAACTTTTTGACTAACCTAATATATGAAAGCACTCATCGAGCCTATGTACACCCATGTCTCCCATGCTCTCATCTTCTGGATCTAGACCCAACCCATACATGAGTTAGCCTCCTTAAGACCACTTAAACTAGGCCTTAAGATCCCTAGGATAAGTTTCTATCCTAGCCCAAATAGAACCCACACGTAACTCTGCCCGCGCACTGGACTGGCTCAGTCTCAGCATTGGGCCAGCTAACCTAAGACTAGATCGACTCAATTTTAGACTGAGCCAATCCAGTTTCTATCTCGTGCCTGTAGTCCCAAACTTGACCTTCTGTCTATCCTGTGTACTGAGACTTAGCCAACCTAGTCTGAGACTGAGCCGACTAACCTACAAAAAGTTTTTTTTTCGTAGTCTTCAATCTTTTGACTTTGGTTCCTCACTTCATCTTGTATCTCAAGTTTTTGAAGCTCCAACCAAGCCCCTCAAGGTTCCGAACACCCAGACCTCGAGCCCATGGAGGACTACGCATCGTCTCCACCCTAGGACCACTCCTGTCCTAGCCTTAGGACCATACTCATCCTAGTCTCCACCTGTGGCCTCCCAAGACTTTGGAGCACCATAAATCCTTACATTAGGTTAACCCCTAAGGATTTCAAAACTTTTGAGTTGAATTAAACTCATAGAACCCTTATCTAGTTTTTTCTTGATTTGGTCCTATTTAATTTGATTATTGGAACCTCCCCTAAATCAATATGAATATCCATTTTGATCATTGATTTGATTTTCTTTTCTTATCTTAAAAGAGAATTTATTGATGAACATTCATACTTTGTTCTGATTGAATAATTTTGAAAATTAAATTTGAGAAATAGTTGTCTTAAATTTTTTGAAGTTGATATCTAACAAAATATTTTAAGAAAGTTGTTATTTATCTTTTAAAGCTAAATATTTAAAGAAGACTTCAGTTTTAAGAAATTGATATCACTATTTATCATGTACTTGATTAATATATCTTTTGACAAAAAGAATGAAATCTTCTTTATTTCAAATCTAGTTTTGCATAGCTTTATTTTTTTTTTTTGATATGATATCATTCGAGTCAAATTCAAAAATACATTTCTTTTTGAACCTAATTGCTTGATATTTCTTAAGAAAATAAAGAGATGATCTTTTTGAAGAAAACTAATAATCCTTTTATAATTTATCTTGATTGATTTGTTGATATCAATTCAAATTGATTTATCATTCTAAATCCTTAAAATTATTTGATTTGAATCAATTCATCTTTATAAATTCAAAACTAAAATAATTGGTATCAAGTTGAATTTATAAATTAATCTTTAAATAGTATTGAACCAAGAAAATCATGATTTGATCTAAAATTTAGTTTAAGTGGTATCAAAAAATTCTTTCAAAGAAATGACTATTTGGTTTGATTTTCAAAAAATTACCACAAAATTGATTATTTTCATAATTAGTATGAAGAAGTTTCTTCCTAAGAAAATTTTCACTCTTGATATCAATGGTATCATACTATCATTCTTGTCTTAGATTTTATTACATTATTTTTTGGCAAAAGAATTGAATATAATATCTCAAATCTATTTTACATTGATATACTTTGAGATGAATTCAAAGAATTTCATATATTTTTTGAACTTAATTGAGTGATATTTCTTATGACAAGGAAGTTCTAAATTTAAATAGAAAATCTTTTTTGATAGATGTTCATGTCATATTCTTTTGATCTTCTTAATGTTTGTTCTTATTGTATACATTCTTTCATAAACATCCTTTGAATTTTGATAAAAAAATAAATTATTAAAAATTTGGTGTCTTCTTGAGTGAATGCTTTGTTTGATTGATATTTGAATTAATTAATTCTTAGTTCACTCAAATGCTTTTGCTTTTGAATTTTGTTTAATTTTAAAATGACTTTATTTGCAAAAGTAAGAAAAAAAAAATATTAAAGAAGAAATGATCATTTAATTAAAAAAGATTTTGAAATTGAAAATATCTTTCTTATTTAGAAAAATCTAAATTTTGTGGTTAAATTCATATTAAATATGCTTGATTGAAAGAAAAAGGGAAGAAAAGTTGAAAGATAAAATAATCGAGCTAAAATTATGAAAAATAGGGGGAGATAATATTATTGAAACATTAAAAGAAAAATAAATTCTTGATGTCCCCAAAATAAAAGAAAGAAATATTTTTTTATCTTGATTTGATTGAAAATTTTGACTAATTTGCATTGAGACAAATAAATTTTGATCTTAAGCTCTCAATCAAGTAATTTTTACTTAAAACAATGAATTTAAAAATATGACTATCATTTGCTTTAACACTATTTATTTTATTTTACTTTGCTCGATAAATTCTCGATACATATCTTTTTCAAGCTTAATTGACTAAAATTTCTTAAGAAAAGAAAAGGTTGAATATTAAAATATATATTATGCTTAATTTTATGATCAAATATTTTAAAAAATTATATTACTCTTAAAGCTTAAAAGTGTATATTTAAAAATCTGATTTAAGATCATATATATTCAAAAAGGGGGAGAGCCTTTGATATTTAAATTTAAGTTAATTTTTTAAATTAAAATAAATATTTTAAACTTATTTTGAGTGAAAAGATAAATTTTTAAAAGGGTGATGATTTAGTTAAATTAATTTTTTGAACTTGATATATTTCTTACTTTGATACATCTCTTACTTTAATACATTCATGTTATTAATTTTGATAATTTTTCTTTATCCTTCGTATAGACTTTTTGATGTTGTCAAAAAGGGAGAGAGGAATATTGAGTATATGTTTAAAGGATTAATGCTTAAGAAACTCAATGAATTTAATACTTAAAATCTTAATACTCATTAATTTGAATTGAGACATAAATTTGAAATAAGTATATAAAATATGAGCAATGAATTAATTATGTATAATAAACCAAAAGATTAATTAAGAATATTTATGAAGTACTCATTCATGTTTTAATCCATACTTTATGATACTTCATAATACATTTTGATAAAACATATTGAAATATATTATTTATTTTTATTATGCATATACTCAAGATTTTATCATCATCAAAAATGGGAAGATTGTTGACCCTAAGATTGATTTTGATGATTCTAAGATGTTGAGTATAAATGATACTAATCATGCATTTCAAAAATATATGTAGGACTTTTCATGTACTTAAAATGAACAATTTATCCATAGAAGAAATTTCTTCAAAAGAAGAAAAGTCAAAGAAAAGAATGATTTCAAATGCTCAAATAAAGCTCAAACAAAAAGTTTTGAAAATCTTAATGGTGCAAAAGACCATAAAAATTAAGGTGGAAGAATCCCTCAAAAGTTGAAGACAAAAAGTCACTCATGCAGAAATATATACAGAATTATTGAAGGCTGAGAACTTAGATGATCTAGTGAAAAACTGAGCTAGCTCAGTACTTAGTCGGCTCAGTGAACAACTAGGTCGACTCAGTCTTTGAAAATAAAAAAATAAAAAATTGATTTTTGAAGTCTATTGATACTGAGTTGATCCAATTAGAACTGAGCCGATCTAGTAAAAAACTAAGGCAACCTATGACTGTAACGGCTAGTTTTTTAGAACTTTAACTTTTTGTCTACAATGACTTCCAACGGCTATTGCAAGGGCTCCAATGGTCAAAACTCATTCTCCAGTCACTTTAAAGCATATAAAAGGCTAGAAACTCAATGAGAAAAGAAATGAAGTGGATTAAAGAGAAAAATCTTTAAACTAAGAGAGGGTTATTAAATATCATTGAAAAAGAAAAAAAGAGAGGGATGGAGTGCACAAAATTGAGAGCTTTTCAAGAATGATCTTCTGTAGCATCCTCAATATCCTCTCAAGCATTGATTGAAGAGAAGTCAACCTTCAAAACATCAATTATTCAGCTTCTTCTCCGCACTTCAAAAGAGTTTTTACCTTCCATTTCTTTTATACTGAAATTATATTTTGTATTCTTTATAAGTTTCTTTGGGGAAAAGAAACTTGGGGTAAAGGTCGGTCCAAGTGCGTAATTAGATGTTATATGGTTTGATTGGTGAGCCAAGGTTAAAATCAATCAATGTTGATTGTTAGTCTGAAAAAATAATCATTATATGGTTGTGGTTGGTGAGCCAAGGTTAAAATCAACTGAGTTATTGGTGAGCTTGAAAAACTAAAAGTGTAAGGTTTTGGTTGGTGCTCCTGTTGAAAATCAACCAGGTTTGTTTGTGAGTCCAAAAAAATAAGCACACTGTAATCAAAGGAGTATTATAATGAAATTCTAAAAGAAAGCTTGGGGAGTGGATGTAGGAGCGGATTGCTCCAAACCACTATAAATTTTGTGTATTTGTTGTGCCTTTTTATTTTGTTTACTTACTTTACTTACTTATTTTGCACTAGCTTAATTCTTACATAGTTTCATTTATACTTTGATTTTGTTGCTGCATATATTAAACATATCATAATCACTCAAATAAGTTTAAATTGAAGCATATTATTGATTAGATTTTAGATTTGGCTAAAATTTGGTAAGTACCTAATTCACCCCCCTCTTGGGTAGCCATCCTTGGGCAACAAGAAAGCTCATGAAACATTTTCTATACTTATATCACACGACCACTATAAGAAAATAAGGTTTTAGCAACCAAAAATTGATTGCTAAAACTTAAAAATCGATCACTAAAATATTTGCGATCGAATATTTTCGATCACAAAAGGTATGGTTGAAAATATTTTGCGATCGATTTAAATCAGTCATAAAATTTGCAACCAATTTAGCGACCAAAAAATTAAAAAAATAACTTAAATTTTATGATATTTTATTTTTTAAAAATCAATCATAAAATTGATTGCTAAAATCAATGACAAAATCGATCTCTAAATTTATTAAAATATTTTTTATTAACAAATCATCCATAAAATCAATCACTCATTATTTTTTAAAATTCTTTTATTAAGAAAATCGATCATAAAATTGGTCGCTAATTATTTTTTATTTTTTTAATTAATATATTGATCATAAAATTGATCGCAAATTATTTTTAAATTTTTTAATTAAAGAATCGATCACAAAATTGATTGCTAATTATTTTTAAATTTTTTATTAATAAAATTGATCACAAAATCAATCGCTAATTTTTTAATTTTTAAATTAATATATCGATAGCAAAATCGATCATTAATTTTGTTAAAATATTTTTTATTAATAAAATCAATCATAAAATTGATCGTTAGTTATTTTTAAATTTTTTAATTAAAAATAGTCGCAAAATCGATCACTATTGATTTTTAAATTTTTTAATTAATAAAATCGATCATAAAATTGGTTGCTAATTATTTTTATTTTTTAATTAATATATCATTCATAAAATCTATTATTAATTTTCTTAAAATATTTTTTATTTTTATATTATTTTTATTTTTTATATATTTTATTTTTTATAAAATAATAACTTATTAGTATTTTTAAATAATTTTTTAATATTTTATTTTTAATATTTTATTTATTTATTTATTTTTTCATCCTCCCATGCACCATCAACGGTCGGCCCATCACCCTGACCATACCTGCATCGTTGCCTTCGATCCCCAAACCCACCCCATGCTAGCCCTAGCACACAATGCTGTCGGTGTGCTGCCTGCGCTTCCATAACATCCACATCACCCCAGCCACCATCTACCCCTTGGCCATGCCACCCGCGCTGTCTCTAGCCACCCGTACCCTCGCCCGCACCCCACCCTGGCCACCACGTACTGATCCTTCCTGCCTCCAGCTCACCCCCTCGATCGCTGCTCCGCCCTCTGGCATGACCCGATCCTCCGACTGCTCTCCCACTCCGTTTCCATGGTGGGTCAGACAGTGGGGCAAGGAGAAGGGAAGGGGGGCTGCACCGGGACCGACGAGGAGGTCGGAGGGGAGCGTGGGTCGTGTCGGGGAGGGGCCAGGGGGAGGAGGCTTCGCAACGGTCGCCGGGAGGGAGGGGGGCCAATCGCACAGTCGTGAGGGGGACCATCGCGGGTGTAATCGTGAGAGAAGGGAGATCATGAGGACCGACGAGGGGAGGCCATGTGGCGTCACCGGGAGGGGAGGGGCCTGTCGTGCAGGAGCTACGAGGGAGACCAAGCAGTTCGTCAGAGGGGAGCTGGGCTAGGAGGGAACAATGGATCGAGTGGCTGGGATGGGCTGGGGGTAGGGTAGGCTTATAAAGGTTTTTTTTCTCTCTTTTCTTAAAAAAACAAGCGGTGAATCGATTACCAAAAAAAAGGCACAAATTAAATTTTTTTTAAATTTAAATTGACGATCGAAAAAATGATCATAAAATATCTTAATTAATTTTTTAATTTAAAATAATTTAAGAATTTAGTGACTAATCTTTTAGTTGCAAAAATATTTTTTTTTGACTGATTTTTGGGTCACAAAATTTGCAACCAAAAAATCGATCATAAAATAACTTAATTAACTTTTTAATTTAAAAATTTAGCAATCAATTTTTTGGTCAAAAAATTAGTTTTGTTGATCAATTTTTTAGTCACAAATTAATTAATTTTTTAATTTAAAATAATTTAAAAATTTTGCTACCCATTTTTTGATCGCAAAATTAATATTTCCAACTAATTTTTCGATCATAAAATTTACGACCGATAAATCGATCATAAAATGTATTAATTAATTTAAATTTAAAATAATTTAAATATTTTGCGATCGAGATTTTTTATTTACAAAATTAATTTTTTTTCCATCGATTTTTTGGTTGCAAATATATTTTGCAACTAAATATAATTTTTTTCTATTTTTTTCTGAATATGGTATAATTTTAGAATTTAAAGCTCATCTTCATCATTCATTATGTAAATAATTATCGTTAGAGTATCATCACAAAAGACTGCCTCGATCCAGCAGCCCTAGCTATGTCTATCAATAAAATTTGATTTCGATGGCCACGAACGACCGTATGATGATCTAATAGATAAAGACTACTAATGGATTCGAAAACTTGCAACGATGATCTCAGTGATATTTGTAGCACACTATCAAAATTTTACTTCAATCAAACATCATTATCAGGATTAATTTAGTACGAGATAATTTGGATCGTTAAATAAAAAATGATGATCAAAAGGCCAAACGATAATTGATTAAGGCAATTTTTTAGATAAATGATCTTTGTAACTACTTTGATCGTTTATATGGTGGTGATCGTAAAATTCAAATCATGCATATATGAATGATCTAAAACTATATATTTCTTGATACTCATTCTTAAAGTCGTTAAGTAATTATACTTGCTTTTATAAGATCTGTTTAACATGGATGGTTCATATATGTATGGCTCAGATTTTATGATCGACACTGTACAAATGATTAAAGTAGTAGCAAAATTTATTTATTTAATAAAATATCTTATAATCGGATGCCGTTTGACCTTATGATCACTCATTTTTCATTTAACGGTCCAAATCATCTCGTGCTAAATTGATCATGATAATGATGTTCGATTGTAATAAAATTTTGATAGTGTGCTATAAATATCACTGAGATCATCATTGCAAGTTTTCGAATCCATCGTTATCTCTCTATCAGATCATCATACGATCATTCATAACCATCGAAATCAAATTTTATTGATCAACATAGCTAGGGCTGCCAGATCAAGGTGATCTTTTGAGATGATACAATAACTATAATTATTTAAATAATGAACGATGAAGATTGGCTTTAAATTCTAAAATTATATCATATTTAGAGAAAAATAAAAAAAATTATATTAGATTGCAAAATACATTTGCGATTGATTTTTCGATCATAAATTTTATGACCAAAAAATTGGTCAAAAAAAATTAACCAAAAAATTGGTAGAAAAAAATTAATTTTGTGATCGAAAAATTGGTTCTAAATTTTTAAATTATTTTAAATTAAAAAAATTAGTTAAGGCATTTTACGATCGATTTTTTGGTCGCAAATTTTATGATTGAAAAATTGATCGAAAAAAATTAATTTTACGATCAAAAAATTGATTGCTAAATTTTTAAATTATTTTAAATTAAAAAATTATTTAAAGTATTGCGCGATTGATTTTTTGGTCGTAAATTTTGTGACCAAAAAATTGCTCGAAAAAAATTAATTTTACAATCAAAAATAGGTTGCTAAAATTTTAAATTATTTTAAATTAAAATAAATTAATTAAGGCATTTTGCGATTGATGTTTTAGTTGCAAATTTTGTGATCGAAAAATCGATCAAAAAATTGGTTGTAAAATTTTACAAAATTAATATTTTATAAATTTATTTTTATATTTAATTTTTTGGTTGCAAAATCGATCACAAAATTAGAATTTTATGATCGATTTTGTAACCAATATTTTTTGGTCTCTATATTATTTTTTTAAATAATTGTTCGTATAGTCGGTCACAAAAAATTTTGGTTGCAAATTTTACCTGAAAAATTTGATAGCAAAATCAATCGCAAAATCATTGTTTTCTTATAGTAGATAACCATATGGATGAGTTGATAAAGTCAACTTGATCATAGAAGGTAGAGATGATAAACTGAATGGCATCCTGAGGGACACACTCAATACATTTTTGAATAACATGGTTTCTATTTTGATCATACACACGATGCATAATGTGGCCATCAATAACTATTTTTGTTTTTTTGGTCCAAATCAACTTCTATTGCCTGCAACAATGGTATGTCCATAGAGTTGACTTGAACCCACAAAAATTACATTAAGCCATCTATTTGAATTGCAATGTATATGTATCCATTAATTCAAGTATAATCAAAAGGAAGATCAGATAAATATGATGAATTAAGTATAATAATGGAATTCTTAAAACTATTATCATAGTTTAATGTCTAAAAATACAACTTTTGTAAGATTAGTTGATATTTTCAAAACTTTTGTATGTTCAATGCCTAAAAACAACTTTTGGACTCGGATCGGGTTGGGTCATGTATTTCAAGATACAAATTAATCCAAAAGTCTCTATAGATTGAGTCGAGTCAAGTCAGATCAGATCCAAATTAGGTGAATCCAGATCTTACCCAGAAAATATAATAGATCCAATTTTAGAATCCAATCCGGCTCCATGGGTCCTTTAAAATGGTTTGGATCGGATCTATATAGATTGGATCGGGTTGGGTCATGGATCAACCTGACCCACTTGTTGCCTTACTTTTGTTCCGGTATTAGCATTGGTAGGGGAGGAGGGGTTTATTAACTTGCTTGAATCCTCTGGAATCAATGGAATTCCCTTCAAGGAAGGCATTTTCTCGCTTATACCCTTCATTATAAGGTTCACCCATTTTCAAGCTTCAAATGGCTTGTCACCGATGGATACGGCCCAAATGATTCTCATCGGTCAAGACTCCTTTTCGAAGAGTTATCCTCAGTCAAAAAAACCTGATCTAGAACCTGGATCTTGGTTGGAGACTTCAATGTGATTTGCACTCTTGGGAAAGAAAAGTTTCCTCAGGAAGTCCAAAAGGAGAATTCAACGAGCTCATTAATTTCTTAGAGAAAAAACTCCATCACAAATGTTTTACATGGTCAAACCATAGGTTGAACACCTCACTCGCAAAGTTGGACTGATGCCTCGTATCAACTGACTGGACTAGAGAATTCGCTCCATCTCTTCTCACTCTGCTAGCGAAACCAACCTCCGATCACTGTCCACTGCTACTGAATAGTGAGACCAATCTTCCTTGAACAAAATCCTCTAGAAGCCCTTCATGGTGGTCATCAGCCCCAAGCTCAAATGATGTTGCAAAAAGCATTGTTATGAAGCTCGGCTACCTATGCTCCAAATTCAAAGCTTGGAACAGAGACTGCAACGGCAACATCACAACCAAAAGGAAAGAAATAAAGGAGGGATTAACCCAAAAAGAGTTCGATCGAATAGACTGGATTTAAAGAAACAGCTTGGTAAATTCTACATCAGGAAGAAATCACACGAAGGCCCCGAGACGGAGATCATAACGTCTGATTCTTTCACACCTGTGAAAGCTCAAGAAGACCAAAGAATAACATTTTTATGTATCGAACACTAAGGCAACCTGCTTTGCGAACCTGGAAAAATTAAATTAGTCCTTCTAAATTTTGCCAAAGAACGCTAGGCAGCAGTGATCGCTTCGAGATGGATCGAAGCAGACCAGCAATCCCTCTATACCAGCGAAACAACGGATCTAACGGGCTCGAACAACCTTCAATAGAGCAAGATACGGAAAGCGGTACGTTTAGAAAGTAATTAAGCAGGATGTTTGCAGGCTGTTTGAGGAGATTTACTCGAATTCTATGGACATCTCGTGGCTAAACTACTCTTACATTGTGCTCCTCCCAAAGAGGCAATAAATTTATCAGTTCGTGATTACAGACCTCATAAGTCTCATCAGTGGGGTCTTGAAGATCTTCTCTAAGGTTCTCAGGGGCCGGCTGACTAAACACATGGACTCGTTGTTATTCAACTCCCATCCCACCTTCATTGGAGGAAGGCAAATCTCTCACAAAATGACAAAGTTGCATACACAGTGATAGACTTTTTAGCCAAAAATTGATCCTGTCCTTACGTAGGTTCCGGAGAACACAAAATTCCTTCCTCAGGCTTTCATCTGTAAGACAGATTGTTGTTGTATGCAAGCAACATAAAAATTTGATTTCCTCTTGGACTTGGGTTCAAGAAACTTAAAAGGATAGAACATTTTGTTTGACAGCATTTTTAATTTTAATTCACTGAAAGTGGTAAATGATCTCTCTCTCTCTCTCTCTGTCTCTCTTTCTCTCCGTCCTTTTTCAAAATTTTTAAGGCGTGGGTCCACCAAGTTTGCTTCGAAGGAGAATCTAAGGAGAAAAAAATAAAATAAAGGAAAAACGCTTAGTTAAGAGTGAAAGATACCAGCCCTAGTGTTAGTTTTGATATTGGACCTCAGTCACTGTCAAACTTGACTCGTAACATCAGAAGACTGGAACAGCCTTCCATGTTGTTTGGCTGACACACAGGCTAAAAATAATTGAACTTTGAAGTGAACTCCTGTAAAAATAAGCACTAAACAATCTCGAACCCTGAATGACTCTCATGAACTGGTATATGAGTGCAGTTTCAATGAGACAAGCAACTTTAAGAATGGTTTCGTTTCCGCATTGTTGAAGAAGACTGTCCGCGCTCTTTTTTTTCTTTTCCTTCTTCACACTGTATACGTGTAGTACTTGGAACCACTTTTACGCAAAGCAATGGGGAACTGTTGAGATAATATAAGAACGTATTTAAGAAAAAAAAGAATCTGAGAGGTCCTAGTAATTAGAGAGACAAAACTCATGTTGATATGTGTTGGGGATAAATCTGTTCCTACCAAAGTATGGCTAAATATTCAGTCTCAGAGTAATTTCGGACTAGCTTCTGTGCTTTATTATGCCTGGTGGACTCCCTATAGTCAAATTTCCAATGACCGAACCCTCTCCAAGCAGTCGGCCCTCTTATAGTCGAATTTCTTTCGGACGAACTTGAATAGTAGAAGTAGTTGCATAGGCAGCAAGTGGCTTGGCCTGACCGATTTGGAAGTTGGCCAGACTTCTCCAGCAGTCGAACTCTTTCCGGACTTCTCTAGTAGTCGAACTCCTTCCAGACTTCTCCAGCGGTCGAGCTTCTCCCAGATTTATCCTTCAGTCGGACTTTTTCAGCAGTCGAACTTCTTCCGAACTTCTCCAGTGGTCGAGCTTCTCCCGGATTTATTCTTCAGTCGGATTTCTCTAATAGTTGAACTACTTCTGGACTTCTCCAACGGTCGAACTCCTTCCGAACTTCTCCAGTGGTCGAACTCCTTCTGAACTTTCCCAGTGGACAAACTTCTCTCGGACTTCTCCAATGGTCGAATTTCTTTCGGACTTTTTCTTTAGTCGGACTTCTCCTTCTGACGAACCTCTTTCGAACTCTTCCTTCCGACAGTCTGGAAGGACCTCAGAATTGACTCCCAATATGGCAAATAACGACCCGCACATAGATGATCCCAAGAACTCCTGAGCTCTTCAACATCAGCAAGGGACGCTCCGTTGCCTACAGTCATTCCATCCGAACTCTAGCTGTCAAATCCAACAGGCTGGCACGTAACGATAATAGACACTACCCTCTGTAACAAACTTCATGTGGCCTCGAACGGCCCACTACCAAGCGGTTATGGCTGTCACTATCAGTTTGTTACAGACTCTGCCTATATAAGAGATCCTCTAGATACGCTTTCTTCTCTAAGCTCTCATCTTCAACTTAAAACTCTATTCTAAAATTTCTTTGAGCACTCCATTTCTATTGGTCGAAAGAGCTAACTTGATCGTCAGAGGGTCTTGCCGGAGCCACCACTCTCGACTCCAAACGAGACTTATTTTGCAGATCACCGACGGTAACCTCATCTTCTCCGACTCCAGCTTTAAATCCAGTGTCAACTAGATTTTGCACCAACAGAATTGACGCTAGAGGAAGAGACACGGTTCTCTTATTCTTAAAAGAGTGCTCAACAGAAATCGCTCTTCTTCTCCCTTAGGATTCTTCCCCCCCCGACTGATCTTACAAGGATGGCTCCTAGAAAGGCCTCAACCCGACGGTCAATTGCCTCCATGGTCAAATCTCACCCAAATTTGCCTACTCCTACTTCTTCTCTGGCACCCTAAGCTCCTCCACCGATGACAATGGTGGATATAGAGCAATTAACCTACTAGTCCAGCAGCTTAGAGGTCTCACCGAAGTGGTGCAGATCATGCAGCAGTAGTAACCTCCGGTACCAATTTAGCTAGAGCAGGCTTCACAGGAACCCTAGGATTCGATTTGGGGGCAGCCTACCTGGGCAAGTCGCTTTGCAACTTCCAGAAAGGGGAAGCAGAGGGCGGAGAGCCCTTGCTCCAATCATGATTTGACCCCTATGGGGACTTTGCCCCCATTTTGCTAGAAGACCCTGGAGATCCGCGACCGTGAGGATCTCCTTGATCAAAAGCTTCAGAAAATGAACTGACAGATTGATGAGCTCCGCCATGTTCCCGCTGCTCATGTTGAATACATCTGCTCCAACCCTCCCTTCTCCTAAAGAATCATGCAGGAGGTGATCCCGTCGAACTTCAAACTCCTCCAATTCGAGAGCTATGACGGGACCACCCACCTGAAGATCTTTCGGACGATGATGCTGCTCCATGGTGCGCCAGACGCCATCCTATGCCGAGCCTTCCCATCTACTCTGAAAGGGACAGTAAGAAATTGATACTCAACCCTCAAGTCGGGTACTATCTTTTCTTTTGATCAGATGAGCCATCAATTTGTGGCTCATTTCATCAGCAGTCGACGTCTCCGATGGGGCTCGAACTCTCTTATCAACATCAAGCAGAGAGAAGGAGAGTCCATCTAGGCCTATGTGACCCATTTCAATGCTGCTACATTGGAGGTCCAAAATCTGGATCAGTCTATTGCAATGGTCGCACTAAAGAATGACCTTCAGAAGAATGATCTACTATTCTTTCTGAAGAAGAAATACCCCAGAAATTTTGCTGATATGCTCGCTCGAGTTGAAGGATACGCCCGAGCGGAAGAGGCCTTTAAAGCTAAGGATGGTGAAGCACTGGAGAGTGGCGAGCTGGTGAATCAAGTATGCTCGTAGCTAAAGAAAAGTTGAGTGAAGCTCGGTTATGCTTTCGAACTCCTTCCGAGCGCAAGCAAGCCCAAACTTCTCCTCGGGCTTGGAGATAAAGAAGCCCTGATAAAAGGACACGATGGAGTTCTCGCCTCCGAAGATTCCATAACTATGCTCTCCTCAATGCTCCAAAAATCTAGGTCCTGATGGAGATTAAGGAGCAGCTACTGAGGTCGGAGAGGATGCGCTCTCATCCTGGTAGGCGCAATCTCAATAAGTACTATCTATACCATCGTGACCACGGTCACGATACTGAAGAATGCATTCAGCTTCAAGATGAGATCAAGAAGCTCATCAAGCGAGGAAGACTTGGCCGATTTCTATGACGATGGCCTGAAGGAAGGGGAGAGCGGCTGAGGTTGCTCCCACCATTAGAACCACCAAGAAGGAAGGGGCAGAAAGAAGATCGACCATCCCTCGACATCATCAACACCATCTTTAGGAGACTTCGATGGAGAAAAGCCGACAGATCGACAAAGCTTGCGAAGAGATGGAGGACTAAAGAACCCATAACTTTCACTGAAGAGGATGCCCAAGGAGTTCAGTTTTTGCATAATGACGTGGTTATAATTTCTTTAAATGTTGCTGACTATGATGTATGCCGCATTCTGGTAGATAACAAAAGCTCTGCCGACATCTTATTTTATGATGCTTTCTCTAAAATGTCTATATCTAATAACCATCTGGGACCTATGAACTCTCTATTGGTGGGCTTCACTAACGATGTTGTGCTAGTTGAAGGAATAATAATACTGACTATGGCTGCAGGGCAATACCCAAAGTGAGCCAGAGCATAAGTCGATTTCATGGTCGTCAAAGCTCTATTTATCTATAATGCAATTCTCGGCCAACCTGATCTAAATGTACTCCAGACCGTGGTGTCGACCTACTATCTAAAGTGAAGTTTTCGACGTGCTGTGGAATCAGAGAGATTAGGGGAGATCAAATTATGGCGAGACACTACTACTCCATTGCTTTATAAAAAATGGCCAACCCGACCCCTGTCCAATTGATGGGTTGGATGTCCATGATGACCTTACTGAGGAGCGAGGTGAACCCATGGAGGATCTTTTAACTGTGCCCCTAAATGATGGGAATGCGGAACATATTGTAAAGATCGACTCAAACTTGGGGGATGAAGTTCGGGAGCAGCTCATTGCCTTCTTGTGGAAGAATGCCAACATTTTTGCTTGGGTCCCAGCAAACATGGTGGGAATTGACGCCGAGGTTATGGAATATCAGCTGGCTGTTTATCCGAAGTATAGGCCAATAAAAGAAAAGATTCGAGGCCATGCATCAAAAAGACAAAAGGCAATAGTAGAAGAGGTTGATAAGCTCCTCAAAGTCGAATTCATCTAAGAAGTCCATTATCCTAGTTGGGTCTCCAACGTGGTCTTGGTCAAGAAGGCCAACAATAAGTGGAGGATGTGCATAGATTTTAAAAAGTAGAACAAGGCCTGCCCAAAGGACAGTTACCCCCTGTCTAGAATTGATCAACTGGTGAATGCAACTTTGGGCCATAAGCTCCTCACCCTTATGGATGTCTTCTCCGACTATAACCAAATCTAGATGGCACCAGAAGATGAAGAAAAAATTTCTTTTATTACTGATCGTGGTCTTTATTGTTACAGAGTTATGTCTTTCGGGCTCAAAAATGCAGGTGCGATCTATCAGCGCTTGGTCAATAAAATCTTCAAGAAATAGATCAGCCGCAACATAGAAGTCTATGTAGACGATATGCTTATCAAAAGTCGAACTTTAACTAATCATATCACCGACCTTAAAAAGATCTTTAGTGCTCTTCGAAAGTACAAAATGAAGCTGAACCCGATCAAGTGTTCCTTCGGTATAACCTCAGAGAAGTTTTTAGAGTTCATGGTCTCAAGATGGAGGATTGAAGCCAATCTAGAGAAGATCTGAGCCATCCAGAAAATGACTACTCCAAAATCAATAAAAAAAGTTCAACGCCTGATTGGAAAGATGGCATTGTTAAATTGCTTCATCTTAAAGTCAGCTAAGTGGTGTATGCCCTTCTTCCAGGTCCTCAAGAAAGCAAAAAACTTCTACTAGATCGTTGAATGTCAGTGAGCATTTGAAGAACTCAAGGACTACCTCGGCTCACCTCTCCTATTGGCCAAGTTCGAACCTAATGAAGAACTATTCTTGTACCTGGCAGTCTCTCCATTAGCCCTTGTGGTAGTTCTGATCAAGAAAGAAGAGAAAGTGTAACGATCAGTCTACTACATAAGTCGAGTCCTGAGGGATGCGAAAACCAGGTACACTAAATTGAAAAAATTAACTTACGCTCTTTTGATTGCAGCCAAAAGACTTTGGCCCTACGTCCAAGGATATACCATAACACTCCTCACTGATCAACCAATCAAGACAGTTCTTCATCGAATAGATGCCTTTGGAAGAATAGTAAAATGGGCAATTGAGCTGACATAGTTCAACATCCACTATCAACCTTGATCATTGATCAAAGCTTAGATACTGATCGATTTTATTGTTGAATGTATGATCCCAGATGATGTCAAACTTGAACAGAATGGGACCAGCATTCTATGGTCACAGCCAAACTCCCCTAAAGAAAAAATGGATTTTTCCAAAGGCTTCTGGGCTCTGTATGTAGATGGCTCTTCCAACACTTCTGGTGCAGGTGCTAGACTGATTCTGATCAATTCCAAAGGGGTCATCATCAAGTATGCACTGTGCTTCAAGTTTTCTATGATAAATAATGGAGCAGAATATGAAGCTCTGATAGCAGGATTAAGGATTGCAAAAGAATTAGAAGTAGATCAACTTCAAGTTTACAGTGACTCATAGTTGATAGTGGGACAGGTCAGTGGCATTCACGAAGCTCAGAAAGAAAATATGATGAAATATCTTGAGAGAGTGAAGAGCTTAACCCCGACCTTCAATAGTTTCAATATTCAGCAAATTTTAAGGACAGAAAATATCAGAGCCGACCTCTTATCCAAGCTAGCCACACTTGCCCCCAACGAACTTCCCAAAGTGGTATATTTTGAAGTGTTGAAATTTCCAAGTATGGGAGAGCCACAATCTATAATACAGATTGACCACAAGCCCTATTGGATCGACCCATTATTCGCTTATCTCAAAGATGGAATACTTTCCTGTGATTCAAAAAAAGCTCGAAAGCTAAGAAACTAAGCCTCTTGGTATATTCTGTATGAAGGTAAGCTGTACAAGAGATCGTACTCATTGCCACTTTTGAAATATCTCTGATCTTTTGAAGTTGACTTTGCACTATAGGAAGTACATGAAGGAATTTATGGGAGTCACTTGGACGCCAGATCTTTATCCCACAAGCTACTTCGATAAGATTACTATTCGTCGATCCTATACCAGGACTCTCTAGACTATGTTAAAAGATGCGACTACTGTCAAAGGAATGCAAATATTCAAAGATAACCAGCCTCAGAGCTTACATCCTTAAGTGCTCCTTGGCCATTTGCACAATGAGGAATGGACATACTTAGACCTTTCTCAATGGCATCTGGATAGCGAAAGTTTCTCTTGGTTGCAATCGACTATTTCACCAAATAGATTGAGGCCAAACCTCTGGCAAAAATTATTGAAGCAAAAGTGTGAGACTTCATCTGAAAGTCAATTGTCTGCAGATTTGGCCTATCTCAGATTATTATAATAGATAATGGACGATAGTTTGCTGGGGCAAAATTTGCTGAGTTCTGTAAAGATTTGAACATATCCCATAACTTTACATCGGTAGCTCACTCACAAGCAAACGGCGAGGTAGAGGTAACAAACAGAACCTTATTGTAGGGCATT
Source organism: Cocos nucifera (assembly GCA_006176705.1). Classification (NCBI taxonomy): domain Eukaryota; kingdom Viridiplantae; phylum Streptophyta; class Magnoliopsida; order Arecales; family Arecaceae; genus Cocos; species Cocos nucifera. The sequence continues at coordinate 20,578 of QRFJ01006882.1, forward strand.
AAGACAAGACTTGAAAGAGCAAGGGAGACTTGGGTAGATGAGCTTTACCATGTACTCAGAGAGAAACCAAACTATCCAAAGACTGCCAACAAGAGAAACACTATTTGCCTTAGCCTTTAGGATGGAGGCGGTCATCCCAATTGAGCTCAAACTTTCATCGGCATGGGTCATAGCTTTCAGTGAACAGCATAATTCGTAGGGTCTCAGAGCTAACCTCGACCTACTGAAGAAAAAATGAGAAGAAGCCCAAGTTTGGATGGTTGCTTACAGACGAAGGGTGGCTCGATACTACAACTCCAGAGTCAAAAATAAAGTATTAAGAGTGGAAGACTTGGTGCTTCGACGAGCAGCTATTTCTCAACCCTAGAACCAAGGAAAGCTCACCCCAAACTAGGAAGGGCCCTACGAAGTCAAAGAAGTCCTCCGATTCGGGACATATTACCTAAAGAAGCTCGGAGGAGCCGACCTACCTTGATTATGGAACTCAAAAAATTTATGGATGTATTATTAATAACTTTAATTCAATAAAATTTTCTTACTTTAACATCTTGGTCCTTGGTACATAACTATAATGACATAAAATAACATCCCAAACTTTGCAGCGCAATAAGAATAACCGTGTCAGGAATAGGAGGAGAACTTAATCCTGATGCAAGCAAAGATCTCATTGATATAAAATGGGATAAGGAGAGAGGTCCTGTCAATGGCCCAAATGTGCCCCCACCAGCCACGTTAGAAACAGGAGGAAAATCTAATCCTAACATGAGCAAAGTCGAAGACCTTATTGATATAAAATGGGATGGAGGAGAGGCCTTGTCAACAGTTCAAATGTGCCTCCACAAGCCACATTAGGAACAGAAAGAGAATCTTGTCCTAACGTGAGCAAAATCGAAGACCTTATTGATATAAGATGGGATGGGGGGAGAGGTCTTGTCAATGACCCAAATGTACCCCCACAAGCTGAAGGAAAAAATCTTGTTTCTCAGATCAGGTTTGTTCAGATTTGATTGGACCAAGAGAAATATTTCAAAAAATTTTCTCTAAGATCTTAATCAGATCTAAGACTCTTCAGATCTGATCTTATTGATCTGATAAAATAAAATTAAATAAAAATTAAATTAAATCTAATTTAATTATATCTTTATTTTGGATAATCTAATTATCCTATGATGATCTTGATGTTTGCCTGAGGTTCTGGACGTAGCCATGCAAGCGCCAGGCCTCTACCAGTATCCACTCGAGCAAGATTTGAAGATCTTCTTCTTCTCAATCAATCTTCCAAAAATCAGATCTAGATCTAATCTTGAAGGTCTTTAAAAATATTTTTGAAGAATAATCATTGTCTCTTGTTGCAGTGCTGTTGTCTTCCTTTCCTATCATCTTTTGCTTGCTTGGATCACACCTAACTCGTGCCCAAAACCTCTTGGGCATGGAGAGGAGAGAGCGGACTAGAGGGTGGCATGGAGAATGAGAGAGAAAAGCTTTGTGGGGTGGGCTAAAGCAAAAGCTCTCAATTCTAGGCGCAGATAAGGTTTATACAGACCTTGCTGCGCCATGCAGTGCCACATCATCCCGATCAATCATGACCCTTTGTGCAATCAGATCTAAATCTGATTGATGGAATGACATCATCTGATCTAATCAGATTAGAGTCTCTCAAAACTCTCCTTAGATGGCACCAAGACTGGATCAAACAAGCCTTCTTGGCGCCATCTAGGTTGATTCCCTGAAGCAACTAGAGTTCCATCTGTATGGAACTCCAAAACTTATCCACATGGGGCGCACACCTCCCTACGCATGCACCCCTTGTCTGTCTGCTTTTTAGCAGGGAGACAAGGGCTAAGGTTTTCTCCTATGGGTGCATGACACATAGGCAGATGTCTAAGTATCAAAGGTCAATATTTGACCAAAGTCCAAAGACAAGATTTAACAGGTGACGAAAAATGGCAGATGTTGTCTCAAATTTATCTCATAAATAAAGACAATCCTTTTCTGACCTGAACAAGCTTCAGTCAGATCAAATAAAGGTTCTTGAGTGAGCCCAAACATATTTGGCTCAGTCGAGATAAGTTTTAATAATTATTGAAGGAGAAAATTAGGCTTAATCGTGTGCTAGCACGATTTTCTTGAACCTAATTGAATCTTATTCAAATCAATTGAACTAGGTTAATCTAATTGATGATATCCAGATCCAAATCCTTATTTGTTTGATCCAGTTAGATTCAGTTCTGTATGATAATAGGATATATCATGATCTCTATCATTGACATCATCAAAACACCTTCTGATGGATCATAACTTTTTTTATTCAGATAACTAGTATAATCAATCATCCAAATCATTCTAATTGCTTTCAAAATCCACCTATGACACCTAGTAGCATATGGTGGCAACCCATCAGAACTGAAAGCAAATCTCTCAGTACAGTTATCTATGTGATTAAGTTCCTCTATCTTGAGCTCCGATCGGATTAGGGTTAAGGTGATCTCGTCAAATCCTAATTTTCATCATATGAATTAATCATTCAATTCAAGTCCAATGTGAAAATCCTAACAAAAACTCTTTCTATTATTTCACTCTACCATGGCCATGGGCTTATGGACTTGATTCTCATAATCATCATAGGGCTACTCCTCTTCTACCGAGATAGATAGATCCTCTATTGGTGCAATCTAATTCCTACAATGAACATACTATAGCCAACATACACCTCAAGATTCCGAATGGCTAAGAGATCGAGTTATGGTGTAGTCAAACTATAACACCCTCAAGGTGAACTATCGATGCACTTTAAATCAAAGAACCAGACACACCACTGTAGCTTCGAGCTAGTCATCGAAGAGAAGGTAGACATCCTCATGACTGCTTGAGGTGGTCACGCTCAGTGCTCTCGTTCTCTAATGAGTATCTTTATTCTCATTCCTGTGTCTCTACACCATAGACTTAAGACTCATCTATCCTAAAGAAGCGATCGTACACCAACCTTTTGGATCAATCACCATCCTCATGATGATCCTACGGTCTGGAGCATTTTATGAGTTAATAATAAAAATTCATGTCTTAAATTTTCAGCTCTTGATAATATGAACTATCATTGCCATTAACTCAAGAGATGTATCACAGATACTTTTAAATACATATTATGATAGAAAATAATCTATTTTATTATTTATGGTCAAAATTATAATTTTATCCTTAGAAGTGTATTACAAGTGTCAGCCAATCTGGCTTCTAGGGTGCACATATCTAGCAAACTCCTACTTGACCTAAATCCAATTGACTACAAATCTAAGTCCCATCTTTTCAAGGTGGGCTTCGATCTTCTGCTGGCCCAATGGCTTTATGAGTGGGTCTACCGCATTATACATAGAGTCGACTCTCTTGACCTCGACATGACCTTTCTTAAGGTAATCGTGGATGAGGTGGTATCGTCGCTCGATGTGCTTGAATTTCTGATGAGACCTCAACTCCTTAGCAAGGACTATGGCGCCATTATTATCATAGTACAGAAGAATGGCATTTGATGGCATCACTCCAATCTCTGCAGTAAATTTTTTGTACCAGAATGCCTCCTTCGTAGCTTCTGACGCAGCGATGTACTCTGCTTCCATGGTGGAATCTACTATTACTGTCTGCTTGAAACTCTTTCAACTGACAGTACCACCATTACACACAAACAGACTCCCAGATGTTGACTTTCGATCATCTATATCGGACATAAAATCCGAGTCTGTATACCCCTAGACTTAGAGTTCTCCATTACCAAAAATCGACAACATATCCTTAGTTCTTCTTAAGTACTTAAGGATACATTTCACAGAAGTCCAGTATTCTTCACTTGGATTTGACTGATATCTACTTGTGACACTCACAGCATGGGCTATATCAGATCGTGTATATAACATGGCATACATAAGGCTCCCTATTGCTGAAGCATAAGGGATCTTGCTCATGCATTCAATCTCATCATTGGGATACATTTTCTTAGAGAGATTAATGCCATGTCTGAAGGGTACCAATTTCCTCTTGGGGCTTTCCATGCTAAACCTCTTTAATACTTCCTCTATGTACATCTTCTGTGAAAGACCTAGCATCCTATTTGGTCTATCTCTATAGACCTTAATTCCTAGAATGAAGGATGCTTCTCCTAGATCTTTCATGGAGAATTTTTTAGATAACCACATTTTAACTATGGTCAACATGGGAATATCATTTCTAATAAGGAGGATGTCATCTACGTACAATACGAGGAAGATAATAGCGCTCCTACTGATCTTTTTAAAAACACATGATTCTTTCTCATTTTTTGATGAAACTAAATAATTTGATCACATCATTAAAATAAGTTTTCCAACTCCAAGATGCTTGTTTAAGTCTATATATGGACCTTTGCAGCTTGTATACTTTATGATCAACATCACTGGATGTAAAACCTAGTGGCTGTTCCATATAGATATCTTCTTCAAGGTATCCATTTAAGAATGCCATTTTCACGTTCATTTGCTATATTTTATAACTAAAATAAGTTGCAACAGCAAGCAATGTGCAGATGAATTTTAGCATAGCTACTGATAAAAAGGTATCCTGATAGTCAATACCTTCATGCTGACTATACCCTTTTGCCACTAATCTAGTTTTGAATGTCTCCATATTTCCATCTGCACCAATCTTTATCTTGTAGATCCATTTACACCCAATAGGTACTATACATTCAGATGGATCTACCAAGGTCCAGACTTGGTTTGAATGCATCGAGTCAATTTCTGACTTCATTGCCTCTAACCATTTTTTAGAGTTGATATCCGATATCGTCTCGTCATAGGTTTTGGGATCATCACCATGAACTCCATTACCTACGAAAAATATTTCTTCTACTTCCTCTAAGATAGTACCTAAGTACCTCTTTGGAGGATGGAAAATCTTTTTCGATTTACGAGGTGGAGGAGGTAGTGATTGTATTGGCTCAACCTAATTTGGTTCCATAAGAACCTTAGCTCGTTGCTTTTGTGAGACTTTCTCCTCAAGCTTGATCTGCTTTCCAATGCTTCTATCTTGAATAAACTATTTTTCAAGAAAGATGGCATGTCGACTCACAATCACATTATGGTCTTCTAGAATGTAGAAATAATATCCTAATGACTCTTTAGGATATCCTATGAATCGAGCTCTAAAGAACCTATAGTCTAACTTATCCACTTGTTATCTTTTAACATAAACCGAACAACCCCAAATTCTAAGATGACTTAGACTTGGTTTCTTACCATATCATATCTCATACGGTATGGTAGGAACGATTTTAGAAAAAATCCTCTTTAGTAAATATATAGCAGTTAACAAACTGTCTCTAAAGAAAATCAGGGAGGTCTATGAAGCTCATCATGGATCAGACCATATCCAATAGAGTCCGATTTCTTCATTCTGAAATCTTATTGAGTTGAGGTATTCCAGATGGAGTCCATTGAGAGACTATGCCATTTTGTTTGAGATAATCCAGGAATTTTGGAATAAGGTATTCACCTCCTTAATCTGATCGAAGAATCTTAATGGATTTTTCAGTTTGCTTTTCAACTTATGTCTGAATTTCTTGAACTTTTCAAAGGCTTCAGACTTGTGTCTCATAAGATACATGTATCCATATCAAGATAAATCATCGGTAAAGATTATGAAGTAGTTAAAGTTGCCTCTAGTCGGCACATCAAATGGGCCGCACACATCAGTATGTACTAAGGCAAGTAGATCTGTGGCCCTTTCCCCATGTCCTATAAAAGGGAGCTTAGTCATTTTGCCATGAAGACATGATTCATAAATTGGATATGACTCGAAAGTCAATGGACTCAATAGTCCGATTTTCTTCAATTTGTTAATCCTATCTTCTGCTATATGATTTAGTCTTAGGTGCCATAGATACCTATCATTTGCATTATTCTTGGGTCATTTTGATCTTATGGCATTCACATTTTACTCGATATTAAAGATAGATACATCAATATGTAATTGGTAGAGACCGTTAATAAGAAAATTACTTATAATTTTATTTTTTTTATAAAAAATATTACAATGGTCCTTAAGAAAATTAATTACATAGTCTTCTTATGCTAAACATGAAACAAAAATCAAATTCCTGCTTGCAGCAGGCACATAATAATAATCCCTAAGTACTAAATCTAAGTCAGACGGTAGTCGAAGAGGATAGGTTTTCACAACTACAGCAGCAACTCTTGCTCCATTTTCGATACGTAGGATCATCTCACCATCCCTTAGCCTTCCACTATCCTCAAGACCCTGCATGGAAGTGCACAAATTAGCACTAGAACCAGAGTCAAGCATCCAACTAGATGCAGAAGAAACCACAAGATTAGATTCAATAACAAGCATACCTCCAGAAGGATCTATCACCTTCTTATTTTTCAGGATGGCCGGGTATGTAGGATAGTTTCGCTTCTAGTGGTCGAAAATACTTTTCTTTATCAGTGGCCTTCTTCTTTAGCTCTGCCTTCTTTTTCTTTCCACCTTCCATCTTCTGCCTTTTCACAGACTTCTTCTTCTTTTCAAAATTTTTTTTTTTGAAAGAAGTCCATTCCATAGCAAGTACTGAGCTTTTAGAACCTTTCATAGAAAGCTCAGTAATAACCAGCATATTCATAAGCTTGGCCAAAGTATTCTGAAGTTTATGCATATGGTAGTTAATGATGAACTGCCCATACGCATCAATCAAGGATTGCATAATTATATCATTCTATAGATCCTAATCTAACTTCACTTCGAGCTTCTCAAGCTCTTCCAAGTCCTTGATCATCATCAGATGATCTTGGACTGATTGCCCATCATGCATTTTAGTCTTAAACAGTCATTTAGTGATCTGATATTTGGTTGCGCGACTCTGTTCACCAAACTACTCTTACAGGTGAGTCAACATTTAATGGGTAGTCTTGATATCTTCATGTTGATGTTGAAGCTCATCAGACATCAAGCCCAATATGTAGTATCTGACCTTATTATCTTCATCCATCCATTTATCAAGAGACGCTCTCTGTTTAGTGGATGGACGAGCTAGTAAGATGGGGGGATCTTGGTCTAATACATGAGTCAACTTTTCAAAATCCAAAATAATTTTGAAGTTTCGAAGCCAATCCTTATAATTAGGTTCGGTCAGTCTATGGGTGTCCAGGATATGGGCTAGTGGGTTGGACGCAGATATTTTTCTTTTTTCTATAGAGAGTCAAAGTTTCTAGTTAAATTTTATAATTAAGACTTAATCAATTTATTTAGGAATTTAATTTTTAAACAAATTAGCTTTCACTATTTTCTTGGAACCTTACACTTTCTTTATAGAGATGCAAAAATCTCCACGATTACTGATTTTTAGTGGGTGGTGTAGTCCCATAAACTGACTCATCATCTGACCTAATAGTTATTGGTGATGGGTTAGCCAATAAGTGAACAACTCTTATTCAATGATTCTCTAATTATGGTGCACCCAGGCTTGGTCTCTAATTTATGAATCTCACCGTGTCTGAAATATTGATCCACTTCTTAGTTAAGTCAGACCAACCATTTGCATAGATTGGATTTCTAATTGGATCTCTCACCATATCTGAAATATTGAGCCTAATCCATCCTCTAGTCCGTAGCATCCAATGTCTAATAGACATGATTGTGTCTTTCCAATGCAACTGAACCACTGTGATCAATCAAGAACAATCAACCTCTAGAAGGACTCGCATATCTACAATGATGGAAGACCTTAGACTTAATTTTTTCTTAGGAAGATTTGATTTAGGTCTCTTTAAACTTGATTTGATATAGCCATAGCCATTATGACTAACCTAGTGGCATGGATTAGCTCAGATTATTAGCCATCTTAAATCAGGACTGAGCCGATAAATATGGTCAGGTAAGTGAGATCAGTGGAAGGGATATGCCATTAACTCGATAAGAATGCATTCAAGTCGAGTAGCTTCCAATTAAAAATCAGTCGATCGTATCTGTCAAACTTATCTTAGACACCAAATTATTGAACCAGAATCAATCAGATTAGCCTACAATTCAGACTCTAATCACTGAGCCTAATTAGGTCTTAACTTGATCGATCAGTCATGTAACTCGACCTTGATCCAGACTTAATCCTGTTAGGCCGATCAATTTAAGCACTCTTGATCCCATCTAACCAACTCTTGATTTGGTTTGATCAACCACTAGACCTAATTGAGCTATCCAAGTCTGAACCCAATTTTATGAATATATCTTAGATCTAAAAATTCTTAATTTTAGATCTAATATGTTTCATAATCTTAATTTTTAATTAAGTTTAGGATTCATAAACAAGACATGTATATAAAATCCTAGAGTTTTAGGATCTAAGATTTTGTAGAAAATAAGTTTTAGATTTCTGATTAAGGACGAACGTGTAGCACCCCTACATATCATAAGAATACTCCATTGAATGGAAGGAGAGGATCTTTAAATTCTACTTCATTCTTATGACCGGATGACCAAGAAAAATATCTTAATCAGAAATATGATAAATCCTAAAACATGTTTTGCATACATCTCATGTATCATATCATGAATATTTTCAGATCTAAATTATCTCATAAATATCTAAAAAATAAAATTTAAATTAATCATATTAAATTAAAATTTATTCTAGATAATTTTGTAGAACTATTCTATAACTAGTCTAACATGCATCTATCATATCTCATATGAATTTATTTTTTATTTTTTAGATCTAATTATAATATTTATAATATCAAAAAATAGTAAATAATAGATCTAAAAATTATAATTAATTAAATTAAAATTATGATCATGTTAGACTATATATAGAATAATTCTATTCCTAGTCTAGTCATGCATCTCATACATCTTAGATCTAGATTTATTTAATTTTTAATTCTTTTAATTTTAGATTTAATCATATCTCATGTGATATTTAAAATTATTTAATTATCAGATTAAAAATAAATTAAAATTAGATCTAATAAATTTTGGAACCTGGCTCTGATATCGGTTGAAGAAAAAAATCTTATTTTTCAGATCAGATTCGTTCAGATTTGATTGGATCAAAAAAAATATTTCAAAAAATTTTCTTTAAGATCCTAATTAAATCTGAGACTCTTCAAATCTGATCTTATTAATTTAATAAAATAAAATAAAATTTTAATTTAATTTAATTTAATTATATCTTTATTTTAGATAATTCAATTATCCTATGATGATCTTGATGTTTGCCTGAGGTTTTGGACGTAGCCATGCAAGTGCCTAGCCTCTACCAGTATCCACTCAGGCAGGATCTAGAGATCTTCTCCTTCTCAATCAATCCTCCAAAAATTAGATTTAGATCTGAACTTGAAGATCTTCAAAAACTCTTTTAAAGAATAATTATTGTCTCTTGCTGCAGTGCTGCCTTCTTTCTTTCCTATCGCCTTTTGCTTGCTTGGATCACATCTAACTCATGCCCAAAACCGCTTAGGCATGGAGAGGATAGAGAGGACCAAAGGGTGGCATGGAGGAGGGAGAAAAGCTTTGTAGCATGGGCTAAAGTAGAAGCTCTCAATTCTAGGTGCAGACAGGGTTTATATAGACCCTGCTGTGCTATGCAGTACCACATCATCCCGACCAATTATGATCCTTTCCATAATCAGATCTAAATCTAATTGGTAGGATGACATCATCTGATCTAATCAGATTAGAGTCCCTCAAAACTCTCCTTAGATGGTGCCAAGATTGGGTCAAGCAAGTCTTCTTGGTGCCATCTAGGTTGATTTTCTGAAGCAACTAGAGTCCCATCTGTATGGGACTCCAAACCTTATCCACATGGGGTGCATGCCTCCCTAAGCATGCACCCCTTATCTGTCTACTTTTTAGTAGGAGGACAAGAGCCAAGGTTCTCTCCTATGGGTGCATGACACATGGGCAGATGTCTAAGTGTCAAAGATTAACATTTGACCAAAGTCCAAAGACAAGATTTAGCAGGTGACGGAAAATGATAGATGTTATCTCAAATTTATCTCATAAATTAAGACAACCCTTTTCTGATCTAGACAAGCTCCAGTCAGACTAAATAAAGATTCCTGAGTGAGCTCAAACATATTTGGCTTAGTCGGAACATGTTTTAATAATTGTTAAAGAAGAACATTAGGCTCAATCATGTGCTAGCACAATTTTCTTGAACCTAATTGAATCTTATTCAAATTAATTAAACTAGGTTAATCTAATTGATGATATCTAGATCCAAACTTTTATTTGTGTGATCCAATTAAGTTCAATTTTGTATAGTAATGGGATATGTCATGATCTCTATCATCTACATCATCGAAATACCTTCCGATGGATCAGAACTTTTCTGATTCAAACAACTAGTATGATCGATCATCCAAATTATTCTAATTGCTTCCAAAATCCACCAGTGAGACCTAGAAGCATATGGTGGCAACCCATCAAAACTGAAAGCGAACCTCTCAGTGCAGTTACCTATGTGATTAAGTTCCTCTATCATGAGCTTCGATCGGATTAGGGTTAAGGTGATCTTGTCAAACCCTAATTTCCTTCATATGAATTAATCATTCGATTCAAGTCTAATGTGAAAACTCTAATAGAAACTCCTTCTATTATTTCACTCTGCCATGGCCATGGGCTTATGGACTTGATTCTCATGATCATCATAGGGCTACTCCTCTTCTACCGAGGTAAATAGATCTCCTATTGGTGCAATCCAATTTTTACAATGAACATGCTATAGCCAATATACACCTCGGGGTTCCGAATAGCTAGGAGATCGAGTTATGGTATAGTCAAATTATAACACCCTCAAGATGAATTATCGGTGTACCTCAGGTTAAAAAACCAGATACACCACTGTAGCTTCGAGCCAATCATCGATGAGAAGGTAGACTTCATCATGACTGCTCGAGGTAGTCATGCTCAGTGCGCTTATTCTCTAACGAGTACCTATACTCTAGCTTCGGTGTCTCTTCACCATAGACTTAAGACTCATCTATCCTAAAGAAGCAATCATACACCAACCTTTTGGATTAATCACTATCCTCATGATGATCTTATGGTCGGAAGCATTTTATGAGTTAATAATAAAAATTTATGTCTTAAATTTTCAACTCTTAAAAAAATGAACTATCATTGCCATTAACTCAAGGGATGTATCATAGACACTTTCAAATACATATTATGATAGAAAATAATTTATTTTATTATTTATGATCAAAATTATAATTTTGTCTTTAGAAGTGTATTACAAGTTGAAGGAGAAATCTTGATTTCTCGAATCAGGTTCGTTCAGATCTGATCGGATCAAGAGAGATATTTTAAAAAATTCTTTCAAGCATCTATATTAGATCTGAGATATTTCAGATCTAATTTTATAGATCTAATAAATAAAATAAAAAAATTAAATCTAATTTAATTTATATCTTGATGTGTGTAATCTGATTATCCTTTGATGATCCTACTGATTATCTGAGATTCTGGATCTAGCCACGCAAGCGCCTGACCTCTACCGATATCCACTTGGACTGGATCTAGAGATTTTTTTCTTCTTTATCACTTCTTTAAAAATCAAATCTAGATCTTATTTGGAGGATCTTCAAAACTTCTTTTGAAGATCATCAGTCGTCTCTGCAGTAGTGCTGCCTTTTTTCTTTCTCATCATCCTTTTCATGCCTGCATCGCACCAAACTGAAGTCCAACTTCCCTTGGGCATGAGAGAGAGGATCAAAAGTTGGCATAGAGGAGGGAGAGGGGCAGCCTTGGGGCGTGGGCTAGGAGAAACTCTATCAAAGTTGGGCATAGATAGGGTTTATTTATAGACCCTGCTGCGCCATGCAGTGCCACATCATCCCGGCCAATCGCGTTGCTCCATGCAATCAGATCTAAATCTGATTGGTGGGATGACATCATCTGATCCAATCAGATGAGAGCCCCATAAATTCATCCTTAGATGGCACCTAAGATTGGTCAAAGTCTATAGGTAAGGGTTACCTAAGTTGAATCCAAGAAGCAACCTGGAGTTCCATCCATATGGGACTCCAGGCATTCCTATCCATGGGCGCACGCCATCCTAGGGGTGCACCCCTTTCTTTCCAAATTCTAGTAAGGGGACAAGCCCCTATCTGCTTTTCAATAAGTGTATGACATATAGGCAGATGTCCAAGGGTCAAAGGTCAATGTTTGACCAAAGTCAAAGGATAAGAATTAACAGATGATGGAAAATAGCAAGTATTATCTCAAATTTATCTTATAAATTAAGACAATCCTTTTCTGACCTAGAGAAGCTCCAGTTAGATCAAGTAATGGTATCTGAGTGAGCACAAACATATTTGGCTCAGTCGAGGTAACTTTTAATGATAATAAAAGGAGAATGTTAGGTTCAATCGTGTGCTAGCACGATTTTCTTGAACCTAATTGAATTTAATTCAAATCAATTGAACTGGATTAGTCTAATTGATGATATTCAGATCCAAACTCTTATTTGTGTGATCCAGTTAAGTTTAGTTTTGTATAGTAATAGGATAGATAATAATCTCCATCATCAATATCATCAAAACTCCTTTTGATGGATCAGAATTCTTCTGATTCAGACAACTGAAATGATCGATCATCTAAATCATTCTAATTGCTCCCAAAATTTACTAGTGACACCTAGTAATATATGGTGGCAACCAATCAAAACTGAAAATAAACCTCTCGGTGTAGTTACTTATGTGATTAATTTCTTCTATCTTGAGCTCCGATCAGATTAGGGTTAAGGTTAACTCGTCAAACCCTAATTTCTATCATATGATTTAATCATTCGATTTAAGTCCGATGTGAAAACCTTAATAGAAACTCTTTCTATTATTTCACGCTGCCATGGCCATGGGCTTATGGACTTGATTCTCATGATCATCATAGGGCTGCTCCTCTTCTACCAAGGTAGATAGATTCTCTCTTGGTGCAATCCAATTCCTACAATGAACATGCTATAGCCAACATACACCTCAGGATTTTGAATGGCTAGGAGATCCGAGTCATGGTGTAGTCAAACTATAACACCCTCAAGGTGAACTACCGATGCACCTCAGGTCAAAGAACCAGACACACCACTGCAGCATCGAGTCAGTCATTGACGAGAAGGTAGACTTTCCTTAATGACTACTCGAGGTGGTCACGCTCAGTGCCCTCATTCTCTAATGAGTACCTATACTCTCGCTCTGATGTCTCCACACCATAGACTCAAGACTCATCTACTAAAGAAGAAGCGATTGTACACCAACCTTTCGGATCAATCACCATCCTCATGATGATCCTATGGTCGGAGCATTTTATGAGTTAATAATGATTATTCATGTCTTAAATTTTCAACTCTTGAAAATATGAATTATCATTACCATTAACTCAAAGGGATGTATCACAGACACTAAATACACATTTATGATAGAAAATAATCTATTTTATTATTTATAGTCAAAATTATAATTTTGCTCCCTAGAAGTGTATTACAAGTGTCAGCCAATTCTGGCTTCTAGGGCACATATATCTAACAATCTCCCACTTGATCCTAAAGCCAATTGGCTACAAGTCTAAGTTCCCATCTTCTCGAGGTGGGCTTCGATCTTGAGCTGGCCCAACAACTTTGTAAGCGGATCCGTCGCATTATCTGCTGAGTCGACTCTCTTGATCTCGATGTAATCCTTCTCGAGGTAATCGTGAATAAGATGGTATCGCCGCTCGATGTGCTTGGATTTTTGGTGAGACCTCGGCTCCTTAGCAAGAGCTATGGCACCATTATTATTACAGTACAGAGGAATGGCATCTGATGGCATCACTCTAATCTCTATGGCAAACTTCTTGTACCAGAATGCCTCCTTTGTAGCTTCTGATGCAGCGATATATTCTGCTTCCATGATAGAATCTGTTATCACTGTCTGCTTGGAACTTTTCCAACTGACAGGTCCACCATTGCACACAAACAGACTTCTAGATGTCGATTTTCGATTATCTACATCGAACATAAAATCTGAGTCTGTATATCCCTGGACTTGGAGTTCTCCATTACCAAAGACCAACAACATATCCTTAGTTCTTCTCAAGTACTTAAGGATACATTTCACAGAAGTCTAGTGTTCTTCACCTAGATTCGACTGATATCTGCTCGTGACACTCACAGCATGGGCTATATCAGGTCGTGTACATAACATGGCATACATGAGGCTCCCTATTGCTGAAGCATAAGGGATCTTGCTCATGCATTCTATTTCCTCAGGTGTGCTAGGGCACATCTTCTTGAAATGATGAATGCCATGTCTGAAGGATACCAAATCCCCTCTTAGAGCTTTTCCATACTAAACCTCTTTAGTACTTCTTCTATGTACATTTTCTGTGAAAGTCCTAGCATCCTATTCGGTCTATCTCCTATAGACCTTAATTCCTCAGAATAAAGGATGCTTCTCCTAGGTCTTTCATGGAGAATTCTTTAGACAACCACATTTTGACTGTGGTCAATATGGGAATATCATTTCCCAATAAGGAGGATGTCATCCACGTACAATATGAGGAAGACAACAGCGCTCCCACTGACCTTTTTGAAGAACACATGGCTTCCTCTTCATTTTTGATGAAATCCAAACTAATTTTGATCACATCATTGAAAGCAAGTGTTCCAGCGAGATGCTTGCTTAAGTCCATATATGGATCCTTTGCAGCTTGCATAACCTTGTGAATCAGTATCACTGGATGTGAAACCTAGCGGCTGTTCCATATAGATATCTTTTTCAAGATATTCATTTAAGAATGCCATTTTCACGTCCATTTGTCCATATTTCATAATCGAAATAGGCTGCAACAGTAAGCAATGTGCGGATGGATTTTAGCATAGCTACTGGTGAAAAGGTATCCTGATAGTCAATGCCTTCGCACTTGACTATAACCTTTTGCCACTAATCTAGCTTTGAATGTCTCCATATTCCCATCTGCACCAATCTTTCTCTTGTAAGATCCATTTACACCCAATAGGTACTATACCTTCTGGTGGATCTACCAAGGTCCAGACTTGGTTTGAGTGCATCGAGTCAATTTCTGACTTCATTGCCTCTAACCATTTCTCGGAGTCGATATCTGATATCGCCTCATTATAGATTTTGGGATCATCACCATGAACCCCATTACCTATGAGGAACATTTTCTCTACTTCCTCTGAAATAGTACCTAAGTACCTCTCAGGGGGATAGGAAAACTTTTTTCGATCTACGAGGTGGAGGAGGTAGTGTATGGATTGGCTTAACCTGATTTGGTTCCATCTGGTCCTTAGCTCGTTGCTCTTGTGAGACTTTCTCATCGAGCTTGATCTGCTTTCCAATGCCGCTATCTTGAATAAACTATTTTTCAAGAAAGATGGCATATCGACTCACAATCACATTATGATCTTCTGGAAATGTAGAAATAATATCCTAATGACTCTTTAGGATATCCTATGAATCGAGCTCTAAAGGACCTAAAGTCTAACTTGTCCGCTTGTTGTCTTTTGACATGAGTCCGGACAACCCCAAATTCTGAGATGACTCAGACTTGGTTTCTTACCATGCCATATCTCATACGGTGTGGTAGGAACGATTTTAGAAGGGAAACCCTATTCAGTAAGATAAATTGCAATTTAACAAACAATGATTTCCCCAAAGAAAATCAGGGAGGTCTGTGAAGCTCATCATGGATCGGACCATATCCAATAGGGTCTGATTTCTCCATTCTGAAACTCCGTTGAGTTGAGGTGTTCCTGGTGGAGTCCATTGAGAGACTATGCCATTTTTCTTAAGATAGTCTAGGAATTCTCAACTAAGGTATTCACCTCCTCGATCTGATCGAAGAACCTTAATGGGTTTTTCAGTTTGCTTTTTCTACTTCATGTCTGAATTCTCTTGAACTTTTCAAAAGCTTCAGACTTGTGTCTCATAAGATACACATACCCATACCTAGATAGATCATCGATAAAGATTAATGAAGTAGACAAAATTGCCTCTAGCCGACACATCAAATGGGCCACACACATCAGTATGTACTAGGGCAAGGAGATCTGTGGCCCTTTCCCCATGTCCTAACAAAAGGGAGCTTTAGTCATTTTGCCATTGAAGACAAGATTCATAAATTGGATATGACTCAAAAGTCAATGGACTCAATAGTCCAATTTTTTCTAATTTATTAATCATATCTTCTGCTATATGACCTAGTCTTAGGTGCCATAGATACCTATCATTTGGACTATTCCTACGTCATTTGATGGTATTCACATTTTGCTCGATATTAAAATAGATACATCAATATGTAACTAATAAAGATTATTAATAAAAAAATTACTTACAATTTTATTTCTTTCATAAAGAATATTACAATGATCCTTAAGAAAACTAATTACATAGCCTTCTAATGCAAGGCAAGAAACAAAAATCAAATTCATGCTTGCTGCAAGCACATAATAACAGTCTTTTAACACTAAGTCTAAACTAGATGGTAGTCGAAGAGGATATGTTTCCACGGCCACGGTAGTAACTCTTGCTCCATTTTTGACGCACAGGATCATCTCACCATCCCTCAGCCTCCTGCTATCCTTAAGATCTTGCATAAAAGTGCACAAGTGAGCACTAGAACCAGAGTCAAGCACCCAATTGGATGCAGAAAAAATCGTAAGGTTAGACTCAATAACGAGCATACCTCCAGAAGGACCTACCTCTTTTTTCTTTAGGATGGCTAGGTAAGTAGGGCAGTTTCGCTTCCAGTGACCATCATTATTGCAATGGAAATACTTTCCTTTGTCAGTGATCTTCTTCTTCAGCTCTGCCTTTTTCTTCTTTCCTTCTTCCACCTTCTGCTTTTTCACAGACTTCTTCTTCTTTCCAAAGGACTTTCTCTTCGAAGAAGTCCATTTCATAGTAAGTACTGAGCCTTTAGAATCTTTCATGGAAAGCTCAGCGGTAACCAATATATTCATAAGTTCGGCCAAGGAATTTTGAAGTTTATGCATATGGTAGTTCATGATGAACTGCCCATATGCATCAGTCAAGGATTGTAGAATTATGTCATTCTGCATATCCAAGTCCAACCTCACTCTGAGCTTCTCAAGCTTTTCCAAATCCTTGATCATCATCAGACAATGATCTTGGACTGACTATCGATCACGTATCTTAGTCTTGAAAAGTTATTTAGTGACTTGATACTTGACTGCACGACTCTATTCACCAAACATCTCCTATAGGTGAGCCAACATTTGATGAGCAGTCCTGATATCTTTATATTGGCACTGAAGTTCATCAGACATTGAGCCCAACATATAATATCTAGCCTTGTTATCTTCATCCATCCATTTATCCAGAGACGCTCTCTGTTCAACGGATGGATAGGCTAGTAAGGTGGGAGGGTCCTGATCCAATACATGAGTTAACTTCTCAGAATCCAAAATAATTTTGATGTTCCAAAGCCAATCCTTGTAATTGGTCCGATCAGTCTATGGGGGTCTAGGATTCGTGCTAATGGGTTGGATGCAGACATTTTTCTTTAGAGAGTCAAAGTTTCTAGTTAGATATTGTAATTAAAACTTAACCAATTTATTTAAAGATTTTATTTTTAAATTACTTAGCTCCCACTATTTTCTCAGATCCCTACACTTTTTTTGTAGAGATGCAAAAATCTTCATGATTAATAATTTTTAGTGGGTGGTGCGGTCCCACCAATTGACTCATCACCTCATCTAACAGTTATTGGTGATGGATTAGTCAATGAGTGAACAACTCTTGTTCAACGATTCTTCAATCATGGTGCATCCAAACTTGATCTCTATTTCAGAAATCTCACTGTGCCCAGAATATTGATCCACTCCTTAGTTAAGTCAGACCCACCATTTGCACAGATTAGATTTCTAATTGAGTCTCTCATAAAATCAAAAATAATAAGCTCAATCCATCCTCCAGCCCATAGCATCCAATGCCTAATAGATATGATTGCATCTTTTCGATGTAATTGAACCACTGTAACCAGTCGAGAACAATCAATCCTAGAAAGGACCCGCACATCTACAATGGTGGAATACCTTAGACTTAATCTTTTCTTAGAAAGATTTGATTTAGGTCTCAATAAACTAGACTTGACATAGTCATAACCATTATGACTAACATAGTGGCATGGGTTAGCTCAGATTATTAACCTACTTAGATCAGAACTAAGCCAACAAACATGATCAGATAAGTGAGACCGGTGGAAGGGATATGCCATTAACTCGACAAGAATGCATTCGAGTCAAGTAGCTCCCAATTAAAAATCAATTGATCGTATCTACCAAACTTACCTTAGACACCAAATTATTGAGCCAGAACCAATTGGGTTAGCCTACAATCCAAACTCTAACCACTGAGCCTAATTAAGTCTTAGCTTGATCGATCACTCATGTGACTCGATCTTAATCCAGACTTAATCCTATTAGGCTGGTCAATTTAAGCACTGTTGATCACATCTAACCAACTCTTGATTTGGTTTGATCAATCGCTTAGACCTAATTGAGCTACTCAAGCCCAAACCCAATATTATGAATATGTCTTAGATCTGAAATTTTCAATTTTAGACCTAATTAATATTTCATAATCTTAATTCTTAATTAAGTTTAGGATTCATAAACAAAATATGTAAATAAAATCCTAGGATTTCAGGATCTAGGATTTTACAGAAAGTAAATTCTTGACTTCTGATTAAGGATGAATGCACAGCACCCCTACACATCATAAGAACACCCTATCGAATGGGAGGAGAGAGCATTTAAATTCTACTTTATTCTTATGATCGGATGACCAAGGAGAATGCCTTAATCAGAAATAAATCAACAAAACTAGTTAGATCTACATCATATATCTCATATATAAAATTTGATCTAACTTAATACATATTTTGTATACATCTCATGTATCATGCATACATGTTTTTCATATCTAAATTATCTCATAATTATCTAAAAAATTATATTTAAATTAATCACATCAAAATAAATTCTAATCTAGACAACTATGTAGAACTATTCTACAACTAGTTTAGACATGCAATTATCATATCTCATATGATTTAAAAATTAAATAATTTTATTTTTTATTTTTTAGATCTTATTATGTCATTTATAATCATAAAAAAATAAAAAATAAATAGATCTAAAATTATAATTTAATCAAAATAAATCATAATCATGCAAGACTACGTATAGAACTATTCTATTTTACAACTAGTCATGCATATTGTAGAACTTAGATCTATATTATTTAATTTTAATTTTTATAATTTTAGATCTAATCATATCTCATGTGATATCTAAAATTATATATTATTAGATTAAAATAAATTAAAAATTAGATCTAAATAATTTTTATTGTACCTAGCTCTGATACCAGTTGAAGGAAACATTCTGATTTTTCGGATCAGGTTCGTTCAGATCTGATCGGATCAAGAGAGATATTTTAAAAAATTCTCTCAAGCATCCATATCAGATCTGAGATATTTTAGATCTAATTTTATATATCTAATAAATAAAATAAAATAAAAAATAAATCTAATTTAATTTATACCTTGATGTGGGTAATCTGATTATCCTTTAATGATCCTACTGATTGCCTGAGATTCTGAATCTAGCCATGCAAGCACCTGATCTCTACCAGTATCCACTCGGGCTGGATCTGGAGATCTTCTTCTTCTTAATTATCTTTCTAAAAATTAAATCTAGATCTGATTTGAAGGATCTTCAAAACTCATTCTGAAGATCAGCAGTCATCTCTGCAGTAGTGCTGCCTTCTTCCTTTCTCATCAGCCTTTTCTTGCCTGGATCGCACCAAACTGAAGTTCAACTTTCTTTGGGCATGAGAGGAGAGAGAGGATCAAAAGATGGAATGGAGGGAGAGGGGCAGCCTTGGGGCATGGGCTAGGAGAAATTCTATCAAAGTTGGGCGTAGATAGGATTTATTTATAGACCCTGCTGCGCCATGCAGTGCCACATCATCCCGACCAATCACATTGCTTCATACAATCAGATCTAAATCTGATTTATGGGATGATATCACCTAATCTAATTAGATGAGAGCCCCATAAATTCATCCTTTGATGGCACCTAAGATTAGTCAAAGTCTATGGATAAGGGTCACCTAAGTTGAATCCAAGAAGCAACCTAGAGTCCCATCCGTATGGGACTCCAAGCATTCCTATCCATGGGCGCACGCCATCCTAGGTGTGCACCCCTTCCTTTCTAAATTTTAGTAAGAGGACAAGCTCCTATCTGCTCTCCAATAATTGCATGACATATGGGCAGATGTCAAAGGGTCAAAGGTCAACGTTTGACCAAAGTCAAAAGACAAGAATTAGCAGGTGATGAAAAATGGTAGGTGTTCAAATTTATCTCATAAATTTAAACAACCCTTTTCTAACCAGGACAAGCTCTAGTTAGACCAAGTAATGGTATCTGAGTGAGCATAAACACATTTGGCTCAGTCGAGATAACTTTTAATAATAATAAAAGGAGAATGTTAGGTTCAATCGTATGCTAGCACGATTTTCTTGAACCTAATTGAATTTAATTCAAATCAATTGAATTGGATTAGTCCAATTAATGATATCTAGATCCCAATACTTATTTGTATGATCCAGTTAGATTTAGTTCTGTATGGTAATGGGATATGTCATGATCTTCATCATCAACATCATCGAAACTCCTTTTGATGGATCAGAACTCTTCTGATTCAGACAACTGGAATGATCGATCATCTAAATCATTCTAATTGCTTCCAAAATCCATCAGTGACACCTAGCAGTATATGTTGGCAATCCATCAAAACTAAAAATAAATCTCTTGATGTAGTTACTTATGTGATTAAGTTCTTCTATCTTGAGCTCCGATCAGATTAGGGTTAAGGTGAACTCGTCAAATCATAATTTCTATCATATGATTTAATCATTCGATTTAAGTCCGATGTAAAAATCTTAATAGAAACTCTTTCTATTATTTCACTCTACCATGGCCATGGGCTTATGGACTTGATTCTCATGATCATCATAAGGTTGCTCCTCTTCTACCGAGGTAGATAGATTCTCTCTTGGTGCAATCCAATTTCTATAATGAACATGCCGTAGCGAACATACACCTCAGGATTTTGAATGGCTAGAAGATCGAGTCATGATGTAGTCAAACTATAACATCCTTAAGGTGAACTACCAATGCTCCTCAGGTCGAAGAATCAGACACACCACTGCAGCTTCGAGTTAGTCATTGACGAGAAGGTAGACTTCCTTATGACCGCTCGAGGTGGTCACACTCAGTGCACTCATTTTCTAACGAGTACCTATACTTTCACTTCGATGTCTCTACACCATAGACTCAAGACTCATATACTATGAAGAAGCGATTGTACACTAACCTTTTAGATCAATCACCATCCTCATAACGATCCTACGGTCAGAAGCATTTTATGAGTTAATAAATAAAAATTCATGTCTTAAATTTTCAACTCTTGAAAATATGACTTATGATTACCATTAACTCAAGGGATGTATCACAGACACTAAATACACATTTATGATAGAAAATAATTCAATTTATTATTTATAGTTAAAATTATAATTTTGCCTCTAGAAGTGTATTACAAGTGTCAGCCAATTCTAGCTTCTAGGGCATACATATCTAACATAAGTGTCAGCCAATCTAGCTTCTAGGATACATATATCTAACACAAGCCACATTAGAAACAGAAGAAGAATCTCGTCCTAATATGAGCAAAGTCAAAGGCCTCGCTAAACTAAGACGAAACGAGGGGAGAGGCCCCGTTAATGGTCTTAATGTGCTCCTACAGCCATGTTAGAAATATGAGAAAAACCTCATCCTAACATGAGCAAAAGCCAAGACCTCATTAACCAAAAATGAGAGAAAAAAAAAAAAGAATCTCTGACAACACCCCTTACACGTTTTCCTTCTACGACTACTCGACTACATGAGATACAAGAAGGAGAACCTCGTCCTGAACTGCAAAGAGGGCCTTGGCTAGGTACCCGCAACAACCATCTCGCCAGAAAGCAACACAAGGAAAAAATGAAGTGGATAAAACAAAACCAAAAGCATCGAATTCATGCAAAACAAAAATGATGAAAAAGGTACTATTTTATTACAAAAATAAGTTCATTACAAGCAAAATATAGGTCAACAAGATCGATTACACTAAAAAAAAGAAGAAAGAAAAGGCCACCAAAATCTTAAGAAAGGCCGGACTCCTCAGACTTCGGACTGGTGGCCATTACCAAAGATTTCTTGAGATGAGCGACCTCTTCCTCGAGCTCCTTCCTCTTCATCAGGCTATTTATGAACATCCTATCAGCCTGATGGAATCTACCTTCAAGCTCTCGCCGCTGCTTCCTCAAGACTTTGGACTCGACCTCCGCATTCTTAATGGCTTGATGCTAGTAAACCAGGTGGAGCTTCAACCATTGGACCTTGGCCTTCTCCATCCTAACCGCTTCTGAGAGCTCATCGACAGTCCTCTTCAAGGAGGCGATCACCTCGACCTCCCTACTTGTACCAGCCTAGAAGCTGTCATCAAGTTGCCGCTGGAGTTGGGCCACTTCATCGTTGAAGGCACGAAGCTTTTGTTCAAGCTTAGATATCTTCTCACTCCTACCCAATCGGTAAGTCTCATAGGTGAGCTCAGCATCATGCAGCTGCTTTTGAAGTACGGAGAACCTTATCGACCAGTCCCACTCGTATCGTGCCTTGTCGGAGGACCACAGTGAGCTCTCCTCCAGAAGTTGAATCTTCTCCTTTGCTATGTTGAGTTGAGTCTCAAGGGAGCCGATCTTCACCATCAGTTCCCAAGACTTGTCACTTGCATTCTTTCGGAGTTCGGCAAGCTCCCTCTCGAAGCTCTCCTTCCGAATGCTGAAACTCGCAGAGTCCTTCATATGCAAGTTTTGAAGATAAGTGACCTCTTTGGTCACCTTCGAAGCATTCTTTTGCGAAGCTTGAAGGTCGTCCTCCATCTTCTTCAACTTCTTCAGATGGTAGATTTCCTTCCTCAAACTTTTTATTAAAAGTCTTAGGAGAACCCCCTAAAGCAGTGGATCAACATTGACGGGAGACTGCATTCAAAGTATGAAAAATGCTCAAAGGTATGGACAAAAAGAAATTCACTTTCATTTAATAAAAAATTTTGAGTATAGAGTAAAAAAAGAAAGAAAAAAGTATAATTATTCGAGAATTTCAACCTCGGAAGGGGCGACGACAGTCGAAGTTGGGGCGCTCTCGCCTGCCTCAGGTTCCTGAATAGGCTCGAGCACCTCCGTAGTAGGTTTGGATGGATCGAAAGTAGGCTTGATGGGAAAAAGATCGACTGCAGCATCGGACGGTCCCGCTTCTTCATCGTCCCCTTCCTCCTCCAAAAATCCGAGGTCAAGCTTGGGGAACCTTCGATTCACCCTATCCTTGCAGAGCTCAAAGCCCTTGATGAACGCCTTCTGGCTGAAGGCGATGTTTAGGTTCTTCATTTTAGGAAAAGTCTTGAACTCCTCAACGGCTCGAGCCGCTACCTCCAAAATAGACTTTGCCAATTGGGCCTCCAGTGTTAGATATATGTGCCCTAGAAGCCAAAATTGGCTGACACTTATAATACACTTCTAAGAGCAAAATTATAATTTTGATTATAATCAATAAAATGGGTTATTTTCTATCACATATGTGTATTTAGTGTCTATGATACATCCTTTGAGTTAATGGTAATGATAATTCATATTTTCAAGAGTTGAAAATTTAAGACATGAATAATCATTATTAACTCATAAAATGCTCCCGACCATAGGATCATCACGAGGATGGTGATTGATCCGGAAGGTTGGTGTACAATCGCTTTTCTTTAGTAGATGAGTCTTGAGTCTATGGTGTGGAGACACCAAAGTAAGAGTATAGGTACTCATTAGAGAATGAGGGCACTGAGCATGACCACCTCGAGTAGTCATTAGGAAGTCTACCTTCTCGTCAATGACTGACTCAATGCTGTAGTGGTGTGTCTGGTTCTTTGACCTGAGGTGCATCGGCAGTTCACCTTGAGGGTGTTATAGTTTGACTACACCATAACTCGGTCTCCTAACCATATGGAATCCTGAGGTGTATGTTGGCTATAGCATGTTCA
>QRFJ01006883.1:0-54350 GCA_006176705.1 Cocos nucifera
AACAGAAGATCTCTAGATAGGATTGGACGAAGATAACAAACGATATTACATGTTGGGCTGATTCTTGATGAACTTCAGTGAACATAAATTAGGGACTGTCCACCAAAGTTGACTCATACAAGAGATTTTGGCGAACAAGTCGTGCAGCCAAGTATAAGTCACTAAATGACTATTCAGACTAAGATGCATGATGGGCAATCAGTCCAAGATCATTGTCTGATATGATCAAGAATTTGGAAAGCTTGAGAACTCGAAGTAAAATTAACTTAGACTGCAGAATGACATAATTCTACATCTTTGATTGATGCATGTGGCATTCATCTGAAACTACCATATGCATAACTCAAAATTCCTTGGCCGAACTTATGATATGCTGTTACCACTGAGCTTTCTATGAAATCTAAAGGCCGGTGCTACTATGGAACAGACTTCTTCCAAGAGAAAGTCTTTTGGAAAGAAGAAGTCTGTGAAAAAATAGAAGGTGGAAGGAGAAAAGAAGAAAAAGATAAGCTGAAGAAGAAGGCCGTTGATAAAAGAAAAATATTTCCATTGCAATAATGATGGCCACTGAAAATGAAACTATCCTACATACCTGGCTATCCTGAAGAATAAGGAGGCAGGTCCTTCTGGAGGTATGCTCGTTGTTGAGTCTAACCTTACGATTTTTTCTGCATCCAGTTGGATGCTTGACTCTGGTTCTAGTGCTCATTTGTGCACTTTATGCAGGGTCTTGAGGATAAAGGTTGAGGGATAGATCCTGTGTGTCAAAAATGGAGCAAGAATGCTTATGGCGGGAACATACCCTCTTCGACACTATTTAGTTTAGCTTAGGTTAAAAGACTGTTATGTGCCTGCAGCAAGTAGGAATTTAATTTCTATTTCTTGCTAGCATTAGAAGCTAATTAGTTTCTAAGACCATTGTAACATTTTTATGAAGAAATAAAATGCAAGTGTTTCCTTATTAATTTATCAGTTATATATTGATGTATTTTTTAATATGAGGAAAAGTGAATACGATGAAATAGCCTAGGGATAGTCCAAATGATAGGTATCTATGGCATCTAAGATTAAGCCATATAGCAGAAGATAGGGTTAACAAATTAGAAAAAATTGGACTATTGAGTCCATTGACTTTCGAGCCATATCCAATTTATGAATCTTATCTTCATGACAAAATGACTAAACTTCTTTTTGTAGGACATGGGGAAAGAGCTACGGATCTTCTTGCCTTAGTACATACTGATGTGTGCGGCCCATTTGATGTGCTGGCTAGAGACAACTTTGTCTACTTCATAACCATTACTGATGATTTATCTAGGTATGGATATGTGTATCTTATAAAACACAAGTCTGAAGCTTTTGAAAAGTTTAAGAAATTCAGACATGAAGAAGAAAAGCAAACAGAAAAATCCATCAAGGTTCTTCGATCAGATCGAGGAGGTGATTACCTTTGTCAGAAATTCTTGGACTACCTCAAGAAAAATGAAATAGTCTCTCAATGGACTCCACCTGGAACACCTCAACTCAATGGGGTTTCAGAACGGAGGAATCGGACTCTATTAGATATGATCCGATCCATGATGAGCTTCACAGCCCTCCCTGATTTTCTTCAGAGATACTATTTGTTAACTGCAATATACTTACTGAATATGATTTCTTCTAAAACCGTTCCTATCACACCGTATGAGATATGGCATGGTAAGAAATCAAGTCAGAGTCATCTCAAAATTTGGGGTTGCTGGCTTATGTCAAAAGACAACAAGCGGACAAGTTAGACTTTAGGTCCTTCAGAGCTCGATTTAAGATATCCTAAAGAAGTCATTAGGATATTATTTCTAATTTCTAGAAGATCATAAATATTGGAGTCAACATGCATCTTTCTTGAAAAATAGTTTATTCAAGATAGCGGCATTGAAAAGTAGATCAAGCCAGAGAAAGTCTCACAAAAGCAACGAGCTAAGGACCAAATGAACAAATCAGTTAAGCCAATCCAAACACTACCTCCTCACCTCATAATCAAAAAGAGTTTCCATTCCTCTGAAGTACTTAGATACTATTTCAGAGGTAAGAGAAAATATTCCTCGTAGTAATGGGGTTCATGATGAATCCCAAAATCTATAAATGAGGCGATCGAATATCGACTTCGAGAAATGGTTAGAGCAATGAAGTCAGAAATTGACTCGATGCACTCAAACCAAGTTTGGACCTTGGTAGATCCACCAGAAGGTATAGTACCTATTGGATGTAAATGGATCTACAAGAGAAAGATTGGTGCAGATGGGAATGTGGAGACATTCAAGCTAGATTGTGGCAAAAGGTTATAGTCAAACGAAGGCATTGACTATCAGGATACCTTTTCGCTAGTAGCTATGCTTAAATCCATCTGCACATTGCTTGCTGTTGCAGCCTATTTCGATTATGAAATATGGCAAATGGACATTAAAACGGCATTCTTAAATGGATATCTTGAGGAAGATATCTATATGGAACAGCCGCTAGGTTTCACATCCAGTGATGATAATCACAAGGTATGCAAGCTGCAAAGGTCCATATATGGACTTAAGCAAGCATCTCGGAGCTGGAATACTCGTTTTAATGATGTGATCAAAATATTTGATTTCATCAAAAATGAAGAGGAGCCATGTGTCTTCAAAAAGGTCAGTGGGAGCGCTGTTGTCTTTTTCGTATTGTACATGGATGACATCCTCTTTATTGGAATGATATTCCCATGTTGACATCAGTCAAAATGTGGTTATCCAAAGAATTCTCTATGAAAGACCTAGGAAGAAGCATCCTTTATTCTAGGAATTAAGGTCTATAGAGATAGACCGAATAGGATGCTAGGACTTTCACAAAAGATGTACATAGAGAAGTGCTAAAAAGGTTTAGTATGGAAAACTCTAAGAGAGGTTTGGTACCCTTCAGATATGGCATTCATCTTTCTAAGAAGATGTGCCCTAGCACACCTGAGGAAATAGAACGCATGGGCAAGATCCCTTATGCTTCAGCAATAGGAAGCCTCATGTATGCCATGTTATGTACACGACCTGATATAGCACATGCTGTGAGTGTCACGAGCAAATATCAGTCGAATCCAGGTGAAGAACATTGGACTTCTGTGAAATGTATCCTTAAGTACTTAAGAAGAACTAAGGATATGTTGTTGGTCTTTGGTAATGGAGAACTCCAAGTCCAGGGGTATACAAACTCTGATTTTATGTCCGACGTAGATGATAGAAAGTCGACATCTAGGAGTCTATTTATATGCAACGATGGAGCTATCAGTTGAAAAAGTTTCAAGTAGACAGTGATAGTAGATTCCACTATGGAAGCAGAATACATCGCTGCATCAGAAGCTGCAAAGAAGGCATTCTGGTACAAGAAGATTACCACAGAGATAGGAGTGATGCCATCAGATGCCATTCCTCTGTACTACGATAATAATGGCAACATAGTCCTTGCTAAGAAGTCGAGGTCTCACCAAAAATCCAAGCACATCGAGCGGCGATACCACCTCATCCGTGATTACCTTGAGAAGAGATACGTCAAGGTCAAGAGAGTCAACTCCACAAACAATGCGGTGGATCTACTTACAAAGCCATTAGGCCAGCAAAAGATCGAAGCCCACCTTGAGAAGATGGGACTTAGACTTGTAGCCAATTGGCTTTAGGACAAGTGAGAGTTTGTTAGATATGTGTGCCCTAGAAGCCAGAATTGGCTGACACTTGTAATACACTTCTAGGGGCAAAATTATAATTTTGACTATAAATAATAAAATAGGTTATTTTCTATCACAAATGTGTATTTAGTGTATGTGATACATCCCTTGAGTTAATGGTAATGATAATTCATATTTTCAAGAGTTGAAAATTTAAGACATGAATTTTCATTATTAACTCATAAAATGCTTCCCGACCATAGGATCATCATGAGGATGGTGATTGATCCGGAAGGTTGGTGTATAATTGCCTCTTTATAGTAGATGAGTCTTGAGTCTATGGAGTGGAGACATCAGAGAGAGAGTATAGGTACTCGTTAGAGAATGAGGGCACTGAGCGTGACCACTTGAGTAGTCATAAGAAATCTCTTTCTCGTTGATGACTGACTCAAAGCTGTAGTGAAATAATAGAAAGAGTTTCTGTTAAGATTTTCACATCGAACTTGAATTGAATGATTAAATCAGATGATAGAAATTAGGGTTTGACGAGTTTACCTTAACCCTAATCTAATTGGGGCTTAAGATAGAAGAACTTAATCACACAAGTAGCTGCACCGAGAGATTCATTTTTAGTTTTGATGGATTGCCACCATATACTGCTAGGTATCACTGGTGGATTTTGGGAGCAATTAGAATGATTTAGATGATCGATCATTCTAGTTGTCAGAATCAGAAGAGTTCTGATCCATCGAAAGGAGTTTCGATGATGTCGATGATAGAGATCATGACATATCCCATTTCCATACAGAACTAAATCTAATTGGATCACACAAATAAGGGTTTGGATCTGGATATTATCAATTGGACTAACCCAATTCAATTGACTTGAATTAGATTCAATTTGGTTCAAGAAAATCGTGCTAGCACACGATTGAGCCTAACATTCTCCTTGTACTATCATTAAAAGTTATCTCGATTGAGCCAAATGAGTTTGTGCTCACTCAGGTACCTTTACTTGGTCTGACTGCAGCTTGTCCAGGTTAGAAAAGGATTGTCTTAATTTATGAGATAAATTTGAGACAACACCTACCATTTTTCATCACCTGCTAATTCTTGTCTTTTAACTTTGATCAAACATTGACCTTTGACCCTTGGACATCTGCCCATGTGTCGTGCACCTATTGGAGAACAGATAGGGGCTTGTCCTCTTGCTAGATTTTGGAAAGATGGGGGCACACGCCTTTAGGTTGCTTCTTGGTTTCTACTTAGGTGGCCCATAACTATAGACTTTGACTAGTCTTAGGCGCCATCTAAGGATGGTCATCTGATTGGATCAGGTGATGTCATCCCACCAATCAAATTTAGATCTAATTGCACGAAGCAACGTGATTGGCCGAGATGATGTGGCACTGCATGGTGCAGTAGGGTCTATATAAATCCTATCTGCGCCCAACTTTGATTGAGCTTTCTCTTAGCCACACCCCCAAGGCTGTCCCTCTCCCTCCTCCATGCCATCCTCTGGTCCTCTCTCTCCTCTCCACACCCAAGGAAAGTTGGGCTCTAGTTTGGTGCGATCTAGGCAAGAAAAAGCTGACGAGAAAGAAAGAAGGCAGTACTTCTGCAGAGACGACAGCTGATTTTCAGAAGGAGTTTTGAAGATCCTCCAAATTAGTTTCAGATCTGATTTTTAAAGAAGTGATAAAGAAGGAGAAGATCTCCAGATCCAGCCTAAGTGGATACCGATAGAGGCCAAGTGCTTATGTGGCTAGATCTAGAACCTTAGGCAATCAGTAGGATCATCAAAGGGTAATCTAATTATCCAGCATCAAGGTATAATTAAATCAGATTTAATTTATTTTTATTTTTGTTTATTTGATCTATAAATTCAAATCTAAAACATCTCAAATCTGATCTAGATACATGACAGAAAATTTTTGAAATATCTCTCTTGATCCGATTAGATCTGAATGAACCTGATCTAAAAAATTAGGATTTCTCCTTCAGCCTGAAGTAGAAAATTTTCTCCACCATACGATCTTGATCGCAAACAACCAAAGCCGCACGATCGCACAATTACTATTCCCATGGACCGCGTTGATCGATTGCACTGCACACTGTAATGAATCAGCACCTCCTATCATCGAGTGAAAAGTTCAAAATGTCCTGTGAGCTGCAATAGATTTTCTGTGAACCCTTTAAAGATCTAGGTCCACCATGTGTTGCTCCATGATTCATTGATTTTTGCTGAGCTGGTGGTCCACGCCTGGATTGTGGACCGACTGATGGCTTCCGCAGCTGAGTCGGCTAGCATGGTTGGCTTGGCATGCTAGCTTCATCAGCTTCGCTCGACGCATTTGGATGCGCCGGCTGATATGGCACGGTAGCTTGAGCCAGCTGAGCTGTATGCTATTTTTTATTTAATTTTTATTTATTTTATTTTTTTAGAAATTCATATCTTCTTCGTTTCAGCTTCGTTTTGCATGAAACTTATTCTATTGTAATAAAAAAATAAGCTCTTTCCATTGATTATAAAATTTTATTTTTTAATTTTTATTATTTTTAATTAATTTTTTAATTAATAAAAATATGAATTTCTTAAAAATATATATAAATTGATCATTAATTATTAAAAATTAATATAAATTAATTAATAAATCAATACTTTATTGATGAATTTATGGTACTTATCACAAGCCCACGAGCCTGCATGCAACGGCAGTCCAATTCCACTCTAGTGCTGACGACACCATGACGTCAACAGACTATGTAGTCTATGTTAAGACCATGCACTAGCTCAGCACTAGATAGCCAATCAGAAGATGCCACATGGTGGACCAAGACTGCTAAAGGATCTACAGGAAATTGATCATGGTGTATAGGGGCAAAATGGTAATTTCACATAGCAAAGCATGCACTGATTGGTTGCGACGTACGGTGCACTCAGTCCAGTTGGTCCACATGAATAGTAATTGTACGATCATGTGGCTCAAGTTGTTTGTAGTCGAGATCCAATGGTTAGTATAGTTTTCGATTTTGATTTGGTTTTCAGCTTCTCCTAGATCGCGATCAAATGGCTCTGAGCACTCTAGATCGCCATTGGATGGCTGCGCTCGCTCTCAATTTTGATAAGACAGATGGGGCAATTTTTGACTCTAATTCAATCCCTAATTTCACCTAGATAGCTATTAGATGGTTGCGCATGATCCTAAAGCTAATCCAATGGTCCATAAAACTCCCGATGGTAATTAAACCTCCTAGCGGCGATCAACGGCCAGATCTCCTCTTGATTAATGTGATCGGACAGTCAAAATTTAATTCGACTTGATCTGGGCCATTATACATCCGATTTTGGCATTTTTTGGACTATTGGATTCCTATTGAATGGCCATACTTCACCAGATTCATCCAGAAGCTATTTTAATCTGAATTTCATTTGGATTTCTTCATATTTTGATGATTAAAATGGCCTTTTGTCTCACATTACCTACAGAAAAATCCTCTAGCCCTCCAACACCTATTTAAAGGACCCTAGGCCTCTAGAAATCAATAAATCTAATCCAAAATAAGCCACAATAAAAGGTGGGAGTCAGGCTTTGGCTGAAGATTACTTCGAGGTAGACAGTGCCAAGAAGAAGAGCCAGACTTCTATGACATCTCTATGCCATTGCTAATATGAAGATTAAGAGTTTTTTTATTTCTTTTTTTTAATTATTATATTTAAAATTTAAATTTTAATTTTAATATAAAATTTAGTTTATTTCTCTTTTAATTTTTGTTCTTTAAGTTTTGCTCTTTTAATTCTGCTTTATTTTAATTGCTCTTTAATTTCTTACAAGTAGATGCTAAGATCTAAATAGTAGATCTTAGTACCAAAGTTTAATTTTTTTATATTACTTAATTTTTATAATTTTATTTTTAAACTTAAATTTTAATTTCAAATTTTTTTTCTTTTCATAAAAAAATTAAAAATTTTAAAATAAAATCACTGCCTTCCTATGGATTCGACCCGACTTGCTGCTATCTACATGCTCTTAATTATTTTAAAAAGAAATTAGAATTAAACTAATAATTATGGTATTTTAATGATGGTATCATAATTTATCAATATATCTATTGAGTTAATGGGCATGATAACATATATTCTCAAGATTTGAGAATTTAAGACATGTATTATCATAATTAACTCATAAACTGCTTTCGATCGTAGGATCATCATGAGGATAGTGATCAATCTAAAAAATTGGTGTACAATCACTTTCTTAGGATAGATGTATCTTGAGTCTATAGTATGGAGACACTGGGGCGAGAGTGTAAGTACTTATTGAGAATAAGGATATTGAGCATGATCACCTCGAGTAGTCATAAGAAAGTCTACCTTCTTATCGATGACTAGCTCGATGCTATAGTCATATATCTGCCTTTTTTACCTGAGGCGCATCGACAGTTCATCTTGAGTGAATTATAGTTTGACTACACCATAACTCAGTCTCCTAGCCATTTGGAATCCTGAGGTGTATGTTGGCTATAGAATGCTCATTATAGAAATTGGATCGCACCAAGATGGGATCTATCAATCTTGGTAGATGAGGAGTAGTCCTATGATAATCATAAGATCAAGTTTTAAAACCCATGGCCATGGTAGTGTGAATATAATAGAAAGAAGTTTCTATTAAGGTTTCACATCGAACTTATTTGAGGAAAAATAATCCTCGTCGAAGCCTTTGACCAAGGTCCTTAGCCACTGACCTTCATCCATTGGAATTCATCAATCCCCTTGGTAACAAGATCATACCACAAAACCTCTCAAAAGCACATGAAAGTCTGGTGGCACGATCAAACTGCTATTTAACTAACCTTACTTCTTATCTTGAGATGAATGGCAAGATCCAAGTTTGGCTCTTCCAACCTTGATTGGTGACATGCTTGGAAAATAGTTGAACTCCTCCAGTCGCACTCCATCCAAATGAAGTCCTTCAGTTGTGCTTCTTCCAAATGAACTCCTCCAATTGTGCTCCTTTCGGACGAAGTCCTCCAATTATGCTCCAGTAGAGGACCCACTTAATCCCTACCATGCCTATTGATGGGAGTCGTCCAAGGGAACCTCGTCAAGTTGCTGATACAAAATGACTGCTCCATGAAGGATGGAGAGTGGAAGTTACAGATCTCAATTCAGGGGGCATCCACTTATGCACAACCTAGGAAGCTTTCAAACTTCTTAAAGCAATTAGACATCGCCTCCAATAGACCTCGGACAGTCATAAGTCCACTGCATACACCAAAGTCTCCAAACTATGGCCGAACTTCAATAAGAAGATCTCCACCATCTATAAGTCACGACAAACGATAACTCATCCTCCATAACAAACTTCATGTGGCTCGAGTGGCCCACTATCAAATGGTTATGGTTGTTACCATTAGTTTCTTACATGCTCCATCTATAAAAGAGATCCTCCAGATACATTTTCCTTCAAGCTTTCTTCTCCTTCCCATCAGTCTATTTCTTTATTTTCTGAGCACACCATTTCAGTTGGTTGAAGAATTAACTTGAGTATCGAAGGATCCTGCTGAAGCCACCCACCTCTGATTTGGACTTTATTTTGTAGGTCCCATCGATGGCCTCACCTTCTCGACTCCAACTAGCTCTGACATCTTCATGGATTTTTGCACTAATAGGATTGGCGCTAGAGGAAGGGATTTTGAGCTTTTGTTCTAAAAGGAGTGCCCAGTTGATCCTACCTGCCTTCTTTTCTCTCTTAATTTCTTGAATCCACTCCTGTTTAATCTCCTCTTGCTCTAGAAATATTTCCAAAGAAGACAACCATCTGACGGTCTACTGCTTCTGCCATTAAATTTGAGTTGGATTCACTTGTTCTAACTCCATCATCGGCTCCTTAACCTTCTCTACCGACGGCCATGGTGGATCCAAAGTAGTTCAACTTGCTGATGCAATAGGTTCAAGGCCTCATCGAAATGGTACAAGCCATATAATAGCCTCCGACAGTAGTCCTATCGAAAAATCCCCAGCCAAAACTTTAAGAATCGGCACCAAGAAAGGCAACCTAAGTCAGCAGACCCATCACCCCAGGAAGGAGAAGCAAAGAGAAGGGAGCCCTTACTCTGATCATGATTCTTCTCCAAAGGAGACTTTTTCCATCTATAGTTGATGGTCCTTTGAGATCCACAATCAAGATGATGCTCTTGATCAAAAGCTTTAGGTCATGAACTGATGGATTGAGGAGCTCCGCCATGCCATCCCAGCCTACCATGATGACATCTACACCAATCCTCCTTTCTCTATCCAAATCATGCAAGAGCCTATTCTGTTGAACTTCAAGCTCCTCCAGTTTGAGAGTTACGATGGAATCTCTGATCTGATTGACCATCTTAAAATCTTTCAAACAATGATGCTACTCCATGGCGCACTAGATACCATCCCATGACGGGCTTTTCCATCTATCCTGAGGGAAGCAGCGAGAAATTGATACTCGAGCCTTAAGCCGAGTATGATTTTTACTTTTAACCAAATGAGCCATCAGTTTGTGGCTCATTGCATAAGCAACCATCATCCAAGATGAGGTTCGGACACCCTTATCAACATAAAGCAAAACGAAGGAGAGTCCATCCGAGCTTATGTCAGTCGCTTTAATGCTGCTGTGCTAGAGGTTCGAAATATAGACCAGTCTGTAACCATGGCCATACCAAAGGACGATATTCAAAAAAATGATCTTCTATCCTTCCTAAAAAAAGATACCTCAGGAATTTTGTTGATATGTTGGCCCGGGCTGAAGGTTATTCCTGGGTGGAGGAGGCCTTCAAACTAAAGAATGATGAGACTACAAGAGAGCAGCAAGCGGATGAATTTAGTAAGCCCACACCGGAAAGAAAGTCAAGTAAAGTTCGACCGTGCTCCCGAACTCCTCCTGAGTGTAGATGAACCTGAACCCATCCTCGAGCTCGTCGATAGAGAACACCAGATGGGAGGACCCAATGAAACTCTCCTTCCAAAAAATTCAACAACTACACTTTCTTGAATGCCTTAAAGACTCAGGTGCTGATGGAGATAAGAAAGTAACTATTTGGGCTAAAAAGAATGCGAACTCATCTGGTCAAGCACAATCCTAGCAAGTACTACCTCTACCATCGTGACCATAGTCACGACACTGAAAAGTGCATCTGACTTCAGGACGAGATCGAGGCACTGATTAGAAAAGATCAGCTCGATCGATTTATTAGGTGTCGACCAGAGAGGAGAGAAGATCATCCAAGAGCTGCACCACAACCTGAATCATCTTGGCAGGATGAGCCATAAGGAGATTGGCCCCCCTTGGAGTTATCAATACTATCACTAGGGAACATCAACGAGGGAAGGCCAGTGGCTCAGCAGAGCCAGCAAAGAAGTGGACTGAAGAACCAAACACTTTCACTAAAGAAGATGCCCAGGGAGTTCAGCTTTCACACAATGATATGGTTGCAGTTACTTTAAATATTGTTGATTATGATATATGCTGTATTTTAATCGATAATGGAAGCTCTACTGATATCCTATTTTATGATGCTTTCTCTAAAATGTCCATATCCGATGATAGAATGGATTCAATGAATTCTCCACTAGTAGGATTCATGGGTGACATAGTACCAGTGGAAGGAATAATAATATTGCCTGTGGTAGCTAGCCAATATCCAAAGCAGTCTAAAGCATAAGTCAATTTTTTAGTAGTCAAAGCTCCTTCTGCCTATAATGTGATCTTTGGCCGACTTGGTTTGAATGCACTTCAAGCTATAGTTTCTACTTACTATCTAAAAATAAAGTTTTCAATAAGGTATAGAGTCGGAGAGGTTAGAGGGGATCAAGCACTAGCTCGGCACTGCTACAGTATTGCCTTATAATAGGGAAGGCAAGTAGACCCTTATCTGATGGATGGGCTTGATGCCCATGATGATTTATCTAAAGAAAGAGGAGAACCCATCAACAACCTTGAAGAGATCCTTTTGAATAATGGGAATGAAGAACATACTATGAAGATCGGCTTGAATCTTAAAGAAGAAGTCAGAAAGCAGCTCATCACATTCTTATAAAGGAATGATGATGTCTTCGCTTGGGCACCTGCAGACATGCCCGGGATTGATGTGGAGGTCATGGAACACTACCTCTATATGAACCTTAAATGATGGCCAGTGAAATAGAAAAAATATAGGTTTCCACCAGAAAGGCAGAAGGCTATAATGGATGAGGTCGACAAGCTCCTTAAGACGGGATTCATTTGAGAAGTACTTTATCCAAACTGGATTGTAAATATTGTTCTTGTTAAAAAGCAAATGACAAGTGGATGATGTGCATAGACATCACAGATTTGAATGCAGCCTACCCAAAAGATAGCTATCCTTTGTCCAGGATTGACCAACTGATGGATGCAACTTTGGAACATGAACTCCTTACCTTCATGGATGCTTTCTTTGGATATAATCAAATCTAGATGGCACCACAAGATGAAGAGAAGATAGCTTTTATTACTGATTATGGTCTTTATTATTACATGATTATAACCTTTGGACTTAAAAATGCAGGAGCAACTTATCAGCATTTGGTGAATAAGATCTTTAAAGAGTAGATCGGCCGAAACATGGAGGTCTATGTAGACGATGTGCTGGTTAAAAGTTGATCTTCACCAAATCATATTGCCGATCTTGAGGAGACCTTTAGCACCCTCCAAAAGTACAAGATGAAGCTGAACCCTATAAAATGCACTTTTGGAGTAACCTCAGGGAGGTTCTTGGGATTTATGGTATCAAGCTATAGCATCGAGGCCAACTCAGAGAAGATCAGAGCCATCCAGAAAATGACAATCCTAAAAATAATAAAAAAAGCTCAGCGCCTCACATGCAAGGTGGTAGCCTTGAATCGCTTCATATCAAGGTCCGTGGAGCATTGCATACCCTTCTTCCAAGTACACAAGTAATCCAAGAACTTCAACTGGACTCCCGAGTGTCAGCGGGTCCTTGAAGAATTGAAGAGCTATCTCAGTTCGCCCCTACTACTAGCCAAACTTGAACCTAGAGAAGAGTTGTTCTTGTACCTTACCATATCTTCCATAGCTATTGGGGCCGTACTGGTTAAGGAAGAAGCTAAAGTTCAGAAGCTAATCTACTATATAAGTAGAGTCTTGAGGGATGCAAAAATAAGATATACCAAATTAGAAAAACTAGCCTATATCTTATTGATTACAGTCAGGAAGCTCCAACCTTATTTTCAGGGGCACACGATTACTCTCCTCACTAATCAACCCATCAAGATAGTTCTTCATCAACATGATACCTCCGATAGAGTGGCAAAGTGGGCAATTAAGCTGACTGAATTTGACATTCATTTCCAACCTCGGCCCACCATTAAAGCTCAAGTACTGGCAAATTTCTTAGTAGAATGCACTACTTTGGAGGAGACTAAACCAGAGGACCAAGAAGTTTTATCCTTGACCCCCCTGAAGAGAAGGCTGATATCCCTGAAAACTTTTGGGTGCTGTATATGGATGGTTCATCCAATACTTCTAAGGTAGGCACGAGCTTGATCCTCATCAATTCGAAAGGAGTTGTAGCAGAGTATGCATTATGCTTTGACTTTCCCACTAGTAATAATGGAATAGAGTATGAAGCCCTGCTTGTAGGACTAAGGATAGCCAAAGAGCTAGAAGTACAGCATCTAAAGGTTTACAGTGACTCTTAGCTGGTGGTGGAACATGTCAGTAACTTCTTTGAAGCCCGGAAGAAAAGTATGAAGAAGTACTTAAAAAGAGTGAAGAGTTTAAGTTTGGCCTTCGATAATTTTGACATCTAGCGAATTCCCATGGTGGAGAACACTAGAGCCGACCTCCTCTCTAAGCTTGCCATCTTGGCCCCAAATGAACTACCAAAAGATGTCCTTTTTGAAGTCCTACAGCACCCAAGTTCGGAAGAGCCTCAAGCAATGATGCAAATTGACCATGAGCCTAGTTGGATTGATCCATTGATTATTTATCTCAAGGAAGGAATTCTTCTTAAAGACCATAAAGAAGCTCAAAAGTTAAAAAATCAAGCTTTCCATTATATTTTGTATGAGAATAAGTTGTATAAGAGGTCGTACTCTTTACCACTCCTCAAATGTCTCCGACCTTTAGAAGCCGACTACGCCTTGAGAAAAGTTCATGAAGAAATTTGCAAAAATCATCTAAGGGCGAGATCCTTATCATATAAGTTACTCCATCAAGGGTATTATTGGCCAACAATGCACCAAGATGCGATGGATTATGTGAGAAAATATGATAGGTGTCAGAGAAATGCAAATACTTAGAGATAGTTGGCTTCACAGCTTACACCACTAGGTACCTCCTTGCTATTCGCACAATGGAGAATAGATATACTTGGATCTTTTCCCATGGCACCTTGGTAGCAAAGATTCCTGCTAGTGGTAGTGGATTATTTCACTAAATGGATTGAGACTGAATCCCTAGCAAAGATCATTGAGGCCAAAGTGTAGAACTTTATCTAAAAGTCAATTATTTACAGGTTTAGTCTACCTCAAATACTAATCACTAATAACGAGCATCAGTTTGTAGGAGCAAAGTTCGTCGAATTTTGTAAAAACTTAAATATTTCTCAGCACTTCATATCAGTAGCTCATCCACCAGTGAATGGTGAGGCAGAAGTAACTAATAGAACTTTGCTCCTAGGGATTAAGGCCAGGCTTGAAAGAGCAAAAGAAACCTAGATGAATGAACTCTATCATGTACTCTGGGCTTATAGAACCACTTAAAGGTTGCCAATAGGAGAAACCCCTTTTGCATTAGCTTTTGGGATAGAGGTGGTCATCCCCGTCGAGCTTGAACTTTCTTCAGCATGAGTTGAAGCTTTTAGTGAGTAGAACAATTCTCAAGACCTCAGGGCAAATCTTGATTTATTAGAAGAAAAGTGAGAGAAAGCTCAAATTTGAATGGTGGCCTACAAGCAGAAAGTAGTCCACTACAACAACACAAGGGTCAGAAGCAAGACATTTCGGGTAGGAGATCTGGTACTTTGGCAAGCTGATATTTCATAACTTCAAAATCATGAAAAGCTCACACTAAATTGAGAAGGCCCCTATAAGGTCATAAAAGTCATCCGACTGAAAACATACTACTTATAGGAGCTCGGAGGACCGACACCCCCACAACCTTGGAACTTGGAGAACTTGAGAATGTATAATTAATAAGCTTTCTCCAATAAAACTTTTTTGTTTTCAATATCCTTGTTCTTTGTTGAAAAGTTATGTAATGGTAGGGAATGACTTAACCAAAGTAGAAGACCTTTGATTATTTAAGACAGGAGGTGGAGGAAGGCCCTTTCGACGATCCTTTTGTGTCCTAATAAATTTGTTAGGGATAGGAGGAGGACCTTGCCCTAACAAAGAAAGATTAACCCCATCAGGAATAGGAGGAGGACCTCATCCTGACAGGAGGATAAAGTAAAGGCCAACCATATTAGGAATAGAAGGAGAACCTCATCCTGACGTGGATGAAGATCTCCAGTTATTTAAGATAGGAGGAGGAGAGAGATTCTTTCAACGGTCCTTTTGCACCTCAATAACTTCGTTAGGGATAGGAGGATCTCTTCTTAACAAAGAAAGGCCAACCCAATCAAGAATAGGAGGAGGACCTCATCTTGATAGGAGAATAAAGTAAAGGCCAATCGTGTCAGAAATAGGAAGAAAAACTCATCCTGATATGGGTGAAGACCTCTGATTATTTAAGATAGGTGGAGGAAAGAGGCCCTTTCAACAATCCTTTTATGCTCCAATAACTTTGTTAGGGATAGAAGAAGGACCTCATCCTAATAAAAAAAGACCAATACCATCAGAAGTAGGAGGAGGATCTTGTCCTGACAAGAAAATAAAGTAAAGACCAACCATGTTTGGAATAGGAGGAGAACCTCATCTTAACATGGATGAAGATATCCAATTTTTTAAGATAGAAGGAGAAGAGAGGCCCTTTCAATGGTCCTTTTGCATCCTAATAATTTTGTTAGGGATAGAAGGAGGACCTTATCCTAACAAAGAAAGACCAACCCCATTAGGAATAGAAGGACCTCATCCTGACAGGGGAACAAAGTAAAGGCCAACCATATTAGAAACAGGAGGAGAACCTCATCCTAATACAGGTGAAGACCTCTAATTATTTAAGGTAGAAGAAGGAGAGAGGCCCTTTCATGTCCCGATGACTTCATTAGGGATAGGAAGAGGACCTCACTTTGGTAAAAGTAAAAGCAAATCTTATTGAAAACAAGAGGGGAATCTCGTCCTAACGTAGATAAAGATTCATAATTACCATAGAAAGATTTTTTGATGGTCATCTCATTAAAAGATGAGGTAAAAAAAAAAAAGAGAAAAAATCAATAGACGTCAAATCTATGCAAGGTGAAGAGATAATTGAGAAAAATATTATTTTATTAAAATTGAAGACCATTACAAAGTGAAGGTCTATAAGACCATACTAAAAAGAGGGAAAATAAGATGGACAAAGTCCTAAGAATGACCTAATTCTTTGGACCTCAGACTGCTGCTCCCCACCATCACTAGAGATTGCTTCAAGCCAGCGATCTTTTCTTCAAGCTTCTTTTTCAATAGGCTCTCTATAAATAATTTATCAGCCCATCGAAAATTATCTTTGAATTCCTGTAACTATCTTTTTAAAACTTCAGACTTAGCCTCTACATCTTTGATAGCTTGTCGCTCGTAAGCTAGTTGAATCTTCAGCTATTGAAGCTTGGCTGATTCCTTGGTGAATGTTGTTGATAGAGTCTCTAAAAAATTCCTCAAGAAAAGAAGTTTATCTGACTCTTTATTCGAGCTGGCCTCCACCTTCTCTGCCAACTATCTTTTAAGACTAGCTATCTTCTCGTCCGCTTTTCAAAGTTGCTGTTGGAAGCTGGTGATTTCATTACTCCGACTGAGCTTGAATTTGTTGTGTGCAATCTCAGTGGTGTAAAGTTGACTATGAAGCTCTGAGAATCTTTTGGACCAATCCCAACCAGACTCCTCTCGACTGGTTGACCATGCCGAGCTTTCCTCCAATAATTGAATTTTCTCCTTCATCGTATTGAGTTCAACTTCAAGGGAGCAAGATTTAGCTATTAAAGTCTAGGAATTTTCACTTGCATGCTTCTTAACCTCCTCGAGCTCTTCGTTTAAGTAAAATTTTTTGGTATTATATTCTTTAAATAATTATCTGAATGATTGATGCAAGCAATTAATTTTGATGGTGGCGTCGGCATGATTCTTCTCTGATTTCTTAAGTTCATCTTTAGTCTTCTCTAATTCCTTCTTAAGATGATGAACCTCCCTTCTTAGGCTCATTATGTGGGACTTCAAGGAAACACCCTGAGGATGGGGGTCGGCTTCAATAGGAGACTGCACTTGGAGCATGAGAATATCACCACAGATTTCATAGAAGAAAAAATTCATTCTCAAAATAAACTTGACTTCATTAATCAAAATATTTTTAGTATAGAAAGAAAACAAAGAAAAAGGAAAAATACAAATTAGGAGGTCTCAAACCTCTAAAGGAGCTGATGAAGAGTCTGGCACAGTACTAGTCGGCCCCAGTTCTTCGATAATAGGTTCGGTAGGAGGGGGATCGGCTGCATCAATGATGGCACCATTTCATCTTCAGGAGCCCCTCCATACAAAAAGTCAAGGTCAAGCTTGGAAAACTTGCTAGCCATCCTGCTCTCATGGAGCTCAAAATCTTTATTGTAGGCCTCTTGGCCGAATTTGATGTTCAGATCTCTTATTTTGAGGAAGACTTTGAACTCCTCAATCACCCGAGTCATCGCCTCAAAAATCTGCATAGATATTTGCTCCTTTAATTTGACAATGTCAGCTTTGGCCTTCCTCCTCCACTCTTCCTCCAAGCCTAAAGTGGTTTTCAACTCCGTTGAGGCCTCTTTCTCCTTACGGAGTGCTTCTTGGAGATCCTCAACCTTAATAGATTTTTTCTTCAAGGAGCAGTCAACCTCATCCCTCTTCTTCAGCTTGATGATCTTCTTGGGCCTTCACCAGCTCTGACCTCAAGCGGTTCAGTGATTTGATGTAGCCAAGCAGTCGATGATTCATCTATTTAACAAATATATATATGATGATGAAATTGGTCATGCGAACAAGTAAACATTGAGAAATTTAAAAAGAAAGAAAAGGACGAAGTGACTACCTCAAGAAATGACCCCAGTTCGGTGAATAGAATCCCTCAGATTTTTCTAAGATGGGAGTCCTAAGTCTAAGTTCAGGCAAGAAATGAAGATGAATTTCTCTTTCCAGTTATGGATGGAGGAGGGAGCACCCTTGAGCAACCCCTTCTTACCGAACCGGGGTGAGATATACCACCAGTCCTTTGCAATAAGATGATGGTTAAAGATAAAGTAAGTTCAAAAGAGCGAAATAGTGGATTGAACTTCGGCAGATATGCAGAGAGCAAGGAACCCTATTATGAACCTAAAGGAGTTCGACATTACAGAATCTAAAGAGATATCTAGAAAACAAAAAGGAGCTACAACAAATGTGGGGAGAGGAAGCCATAATCCGGCATGGAAGGCCTTCAGATACAAGTAGAACCGACCTGAAGGAGGAGCGCAAGCTCGACCACTCAATCCAAAAAGTTCCAACTCATACTCAGCAGGCACCTCATACTAGATCCTGATGAATGGCAGATCATCAGTGGTTAGGGAGCAAGGGATGGTTCTCGATATGAAATTTGGTCGAGGTGCTGTAGGTTCAGGTTCTATTTTGGTCTCAAAGTTTTGGGAGTTTGGGCCAATCAAACTCCTAGAACCGCTAGACCAAGAAACTTTAGATAAAATTCAATAAAATCTTCAAGAACCTAAAGAAAAGAGATAGAGAAGATCCAAAAAAGAAACATGGCAAAAACCCACCTAGAAGAATCTGAGGAAGTTCAAAAAAAAAAGAATATATAGGAAAGCCAAAAATCAAGAGGACAAGGATGAGGGACTGACCTAGGTTGATCAGAAAATTTAGAGAGAAGATTGAAAAAGATGGAGAACAGTCAAGAGAAATGCCAATGGTCGAAGACGTTGCGAGAGAATAGGAGCAACAAGAATGGGGCACTTGGGGATGATGGAAAATTGGAAAAGGAGAGGAAGAAGAAGTACACAAATAAAGGTGAGAGGCCACAAAAGTAGGAGAGATTTAAATAGGAGAATAGAACCAAAGGAAGTTATGATCGCAGGACTCCTTTAGCTAACCCTAGCCCACCATGCATCCCTCTCGCATTTGCCACCTGACGAAATAATAATTATGCCATACTTTGAGCTCCGCGGTAGATGAATTTTCAAGAGAACTTGTCTTTTTAGATTATTCGACATTAAACTTTGATGGCAATTCAAAAAAAGACAATAAAATTTATTCTCCAAGGGTGGGAAGCTGGCAAAGGACTTCGACTTCAATAACTTTTCTGTACTCCCTTCGTTTGAAATTCAAATTCGAGAGTAGGAAGATAAGTGTTTGGAGAAAAATAATCCTCGCCGAAGTCTTTGACCAAGATCCTTAGCCACTGACCTTCATCCACTAGAATTCATCAATTCCCTTGGCAACAAGATTATATCATTGAACCTCTCAATAGCATATGGAAGTCTAGCGGCACGATCTTGAATAGTAAAGAAAAACTACTATTTAACTAACCTTCTCAACTTGAGATGAATGGCAGGACCCAAGTTCGGCTCTCGCAACCTTGATTGGCGATAAGCTTGGAAAATAGTTGAACTCCTTCAGTTGTGCTCCTTTCGGATGAAGTCCTCTAGTTGCGCTTTAGTCGAGGACCCACCTAATCCCTGCCATGCCTATCGACAGGAGCCATCCAAGGGAACCTCATCAAGTTGCTGATACATAATGACCGCTCCATGAAGGACGAAGCACGGAAGCCTCAGATCTCAATTTAGGGGGCATCCACTTGTGCACAACCCAAGAAGCTTCTGAACTTATTAAAGTAAATAGACATTGCCTCCAACAGATCTCGACCAATCATAAGTCCACCACGTACACCAAAGTCTCCAAATGTTGGTGAACTTCAACAAGACGATCTCCACCATCTATAAGTCACGATAAATGATAACTCATCCTCCGTAACAAACTCTACATGGCTTGAGCGGCCCACTACCAGACTGTTATAACTATCATCATCAGTTTGTTACGTGCTCCATCTATAAAGGGGACCCTCTAGATATATTTTCCTCCAAGCTCTCTTCTCCTTCCTATCACTCTACATTTTAATTTCTTAAGCACTCCATTCTAGTTAGCCTAAGAATTAACTTGAGTGTCGGAGGATCCTGTCGGAGCCACCCACCTCTGATTTGGACTTTGTTTTGCAAGTTCAATTGGTGGCCTTACCTTCTCAACTCCCGCCACCTTCGACATCCTCATGGATTTTCACACCAACAGGACTCGAATTGAATGATTTATTCATATGATAGGTATAGGGTCTGACGAGTTCACCTTGAACTAGATCTTATCAGGGCTTATGATAGAAGAACCCAATCACATAGTTGGCTACACTAAGAGATTCATATTCGATTCTAATGGATTGCCACCATATACTAGTAGGTGTCACTAGTGGATTTTGGGACTAATTAGATTTATCTTGATGATTGATGATTCTAATTGGATGAATCAGAAGAGTTCTGATCCATCGAAAGATATTTTGATGATGTCGATGATGGAGATTAGGACATATCTCATTACCATATGGAATTGAACCTAACTGGATCATACAAACAAGGGTCTGGATCTAGATGTCATCAACTGGGCTAACTTTGTTTGATTGATTTGGATTAAATCCAATCAAGTTCAAGAAAATCAAGTTAGCACACAATTGGACCCGACTTTCTCCTTCTATGAACTTTCTGGTTGGTCTAGGACTCAGTTAAATTTAATTTGGCTCATCCAAAAACTCTGTATGGGTTTGTCCTAGTCTAATAGGACCTTGTCCTGATTAGATCAGAGGTTGTCCTGGCCAGATCAAGGCTTGTCTTGATGAGATCAGGACTTGTCTTAATCCCATGCAAGGGGCATCAGGACAAGGGTCGTTTGACCCATTCTT
Source organism: Cocos nucifera (assembly GCA_006176705.1). Taxonomy (NCBI): domain Eukaryota; kingdom Viridiplantae; phylum Streptophyta; class Magnoliopsida; order Arecales; family Arecaceae; genus Cocos; species Cocos nucifera. The sequence goes on from QRFJ01006883.1 coordinate 20,767, forward strand.
TATAGGAATTAAGAGAGGGGGCATGTGCTCCCTGGAGAACATCTAAGGGCACTTGCCTCTAGATGTTTTCATGAAGAAATAAGAGGGCACATGCCTCTCTTGGCGTGCACCCTTAGTGGATAAGGGTGGAAGAGTTTGAATGAGTTCAAACACTAGGAGATAAAATGCTGCGCTGACCCTCTTTCTTATTAGATATTTGGCACCATATTTCTCTTGATTTTATGTTACAAAATCATGGAGAAATCAGATATTAGGTGTGGAAATCAGAAGGGAGTCCTTCTGCTTTAAACAAAGTGTTTGCTTAAGGCTCTAGGACTTTAGGATTCCATGTGGTCTATAAAGGGGACCTAGATCAAAGTTATTTGATCAATTTTTATTCCCACGCCAGCACTCTATCTCTCCCTCCATCTCCCACACCATCTTTCTAATCCTCTCCCTCTTCTCCATGCCCAAGGAGTTGGGCGAATCAGCAAGAAAAGATTAAGGTCTTGCTACTGTGACGAACAAGTCAAGATGATCCTGTTCGTGAGATGAACGTGCTGCTACCGAAGATCGGATCGAGGGTGAACCAGAAAGATCATAGATCTAATCTTCTGAGATTAGATCCAGAAGGAGAGGACTTCTACATCTAACTTGAGTGGACATCGATAGAGGCTGAGTACGTGCACGGCTAGCATCAGAACCTCATCACTTCAGATCATCGCTGTAGGATAAACCATTTACCCTATTAGGTGATATGAGATATCATTGATTTTAATTTTAATTTTAATTTTATTATTAGATCAATCTAGTCAGATCTAGGTACTCTTAGATTTGATCAAATCTAGTTACTTTTGTTTTAAAAAAATTCTACTACAAATCTAATATGATCAGATTGATTTTGTGGACTAGGAACTAGAATTTTCTTCAACTGGTATCAGAGCTAGATTTTTTGTTCTAGAACTATTTTAGATTAGATCTGATATTTTTTTGATATGAACAAATAAATTTTCAGATGTTACATGAGATGTAATTAGATCTGAAAGTATGAGATGTGATTTAATTTTTCATATATATGATATATGCAGTGCATGTCTAGACTAGTTCTATTGATCTATATCATGATTAGTCTAGATCTAAATTAGTCTAGATTTAAAATTTTTTCATGATATGATAATTTAATTTTATTATCAAATATTACATGAGATGTAATCAAATCTAAAATATGAGTTTAAATATTTAAAGTTAATACATGAGATGTATACAAAGCATGTGTAGATTAGATCTTTAATCATATAAGAGTTATATGTATTAGATCTAATAGATGTGTAGTATAGTTTAAATTTTTGATTAATACATTTCCTTTGGCTGTCTGGTCATAAGAGTAAGAAGGATTTAAAGGTCCTCACTATCCATTCGATGGGATGCTCTTATAGTATATATGGGTATTGCGTGTTTGCCCTTAATCAGAAAACAAAACTTACTATTTTGCAATACTCTAAATCCAAAACAATAACATCTTTGATGCATGTTTTGTTTTACGAATCCTTAGACTTAATTGAGAATTAAGTTTATGAAATAAATTAGATCTAAAAATTAAAAATTTTCAGATTTAAGACACCTTCATAAAACAAGGGTTCAGGTATGGGTAACTTGATTAGGTCTTGCAATTGATCAAACCAAATCAAGTATTGGTTAGGTGGGATTAAGAGTGCATAGATTTGACCAACCCATTAAATGTAAGTCTTGGTCAAAGTCAACTTACAGCCACATGTGGTTGACCACTTTAAGACCTAATTTGGTTTCGTGTTTTGAGCATGGATTGAAGGCTAACCCAATTGGTTCTTGTTCGATAATTTGGTGTCTAAGGTAAGTTCGGTAAATACGACCAGTAGTCTTTAATTGGAAGCTACTCGACTTGAATGTGTTCATGGCGAGTTAATGGCATATCCCTCCCACCTATCTCCCTGGCCATTTGGGTCGATTCAATTCTAATTTGAGGTGGTTAATGATTCGAGCTAACCCATACTACTAGGTTAGTCATAACTATTATGACTAGTCAAGTCTAAGAGACCTAAATTAAAATTTTCTTAAGAATATATTAAGTCAATTGGTCTTCTATCATTGTAAATATACGGGTCCTTTTTGGGGTTGATTGTTCTCGACTAGATATAGTGGTTCAGTTGCACCGAAAAGATGCACCCTGATGAATATATTAAAAATAATATAAAAAATATTAAAATCTATGCTATTTTATCTTTTTTATTTATATTTGATACTTTTTATGATCTTTGTAAGAATAATTAATTTTAAAGTTTTAATTGCGAACCAACTAGAAACAGCCCTCCAACATATGCAGATGAAGCTCGAGTCCAAATTCAAGCTTGTCAGGAGCATGACACGCAAAGATACATGGATGCGAACACACGAGAAGAAGAGGAGGCATACAGCAATAATACAAAATGAAAGGGTTGTTTTGGAACAAGTAGATTATTGGCACATCACCATGGCATCACCTAGACATGATACTATGTTGTGGAAGCTCCTAATCTTTAGCATGGACCTGAGGAGATCTTTGACATTTTCTAAGGGTAGCAAATCATCAATCTAACAATCTAGATTTGTGATGGGACGCCTCCCATTTTGGGCTTGAGGGAGGTGCCCCTCTTGGGGTGGGAACTCTAGAGAGAAGAGAGAAGAGAGATTGAGGGAGGAAAGACCTATATTACAATCCACGTTATAAAATCCTAATACATCCTATGTATTTATACATAGATATTAGGTCCGATCAAAAACTTTTCTGGCTAACCCAATATATGAAAGTACTCACCGTGCCCATGTACTCCCATGCTCTCATTCTTTGGATCTAAACCTAACCCATACATGAGTTAGCCATCTTAAGATCTTATTGGACCAAGCCTTAAGACCCCAAACATAAAAGTCCATCTAGTTCTGTTTGCCATCATTGAGTCGACTCTATTAGAAGTCGAGCTGGCTCGACTGCGTATCGTCCAAATCTTATCTTCTATTTACCTGAGATAGCCAACTCGACTGTGCCCTAAGTTGGCTCGATCTCAGCCCGAGCCAGCTCGGCTATGTATCCGAGCTAGCCCATCTGTGTATCAGTCCCTTATCTTGGCTAATTCTTCTCTTGGCTTTGGTTCTTTGCTCCATCTTGTGTCCCAGGTCTCCGAAGCACCTACCAAGCCTCCCTCAAGGTCCTCGTACCTAAACCTTGAGTCCATGCAGGGCTACACGCCATCTTCACCTAGGATAACTTCTATCCTAGTCCTAGAACCACACCCATCCTAGACTCCTGAATGCAACATCCTGACTCCTCTTGTGGCCTCCCAAGACTTGAGAGCACCATAAATCCTAACAATCTCCATCTTGGTGCCTCAAGCCTTGGCAAATCCTTGGCAATGCCCTCTTGCATGATCCCGCTATCGCTGCACAGCTTGACAGCCTCTTGTGCAAATATCATCTCTGCCAATCCTCTTCAACTATTGTGCACCCTTGGAGATCTTTAAGAGACCATCTCCACCACTGAAGATCTTGGCTTGCATCTATGCACCATCTTGAAAATTATAGGAACCCTTCTACTTGGTAGCTGCATCAATTATCCTGGACTTTTCTTGAGATCTTTCAGTGTTTCTATACTGGCACTAGGTGCAACTCTGACATGGTCTTCTCAGAACTTCGCCTGTTCACCCGCACATGCTACTCCACCTAGAACTATGCATCTCCAATGTTGGTGCTAGGATATTGGTCCTCTACACTCTTCTGCTCTAAACTCATGTCACATCTCCACCGATGAAGCCATCTCTGCCTGGTGCTCCACCTGAAACTGAAGTTCTCTTGATGCTACAAAAGCTGACTCTGTAATTGAGTTCCTCGAGACCAACCATCCAATGCTGCACTGCTGGGCTTCCCGCTGTACCTCGAATATAGTCGCTACTCCTTTGGATCCTCCACACTCCGTAGACCCCTTCAAAGTCATCTCGAATACACTGCACCCTGCAAGATCCTCCAAAACTAAAGAGCTCATCCAACTCCTCTGAATCTAGCAACTAAACCCTAGGAAATTCCATCTTAGCCTTTTCCTCTTCTGACTCTACACCAGCCATCGCTTTAGTTGCGCCCGGAGGAACTACAGCTTAAATCCCATCCTAGGCTCAGACCCATCTATCTCATCCTAAGGCTCTTGAGACTCCTTGACTCTCCCTAAGACCTGCTCTCGGTCTCCTTAAGACGCCTCCTGATACTCTCTATTGAGATACCTCCCTCGACTGCTGCACCACCGAGCCTTTATCAATCCTGTGCCTCTAGGAAAGTACTACGACAGCACTCCAACACTTTCTGACTTGTCTCCACACTGCCTCCTCATAGGTATCTGGGTTTTCTCTTACTATACACAAACCATCCACCACCTAAATTATGACTATCTTTAGTAGCCTCCTCATAGGTATCTGAGTTTCCTCTTACTGTACACAAACCATCCACCACCTGAATTGTGACTCTCTTTAGTGCTCCTATAGAAGAAACCTGATGCAAGATCAACCATCTAGCCCTGACCTACTGAACCTCCATGGATCATCCATCTCCATCACCTCTAAGACTTCATAAATCCATGCTCTGATCGAACTACTGAATGCATTCCCAATAACTTCTCCTGCCTTTCTGCAACTGAAGGAAGTATAGTCGCTTCTTCAGCTTTCCTTCGACTATTATCCCTTGGAAAACCTCTCTTCATCTGCCAAATAGCCCCATACTGCCCATCTTCCTACAAAATCCTGTCACCCATCATACACCCCAGTCTCTCCAACCAAGATCGATCAAAAAATCATGCACCCAAACCTTCTACCCTAAAAAAAACCCTTTTCATTAATCCTCTCAGCCTCCACCTTTAATCCGCTGCTCCCAGATGGCCAAACCACAGCAATAACAAAGATAGATCTAAGACATACCATGGAATACTTGGTAGATTCTAATTTATTCCTATATGACTTCTCCTTCGCTTTCATGCACAATCAAGCTCTGATACCAAATTGTTGGCATATCACCATGGCATCACCTAGCCATGATACGATGTTGTGGAAGCTCCTGATCTTTTGTATGGACTTAAGGAGACATTTGATATTCTCTAAGGATAGCAAACCACCAATCTACCAATCTGGATCTGTGAAGAGGCGCCTCTCTCCTTGGGCTTGAGGGAGGTGCCTTCTTGGGGTGGCAACTCTAAAGAGAAGAGAGAAGAGAGATTGAGGAAGAAATGATCTATAATCCAATCTACGTTATAAAATCCTAATACATTCTATGTATTTATACATAGATATTAGGCTCGACCAAAAACTCTCTTGGCTAATCCAATATATGAAAGCACTCACCAAGCCCATGTACACCTAAGTCTCTCATGCTCTCATTCTCTAAATCTAAAACCAATCCATACATGAGTTAGCCATCTTAAGATCTTATTGGACCAAGCCTTAAGATCCCAAATAGAAAATCCTATCCAGTTCTATTCACCACCATCGAGCCAACTCTATCAGGAGCCGAGCTTGCTCGATTATGTATTGCTCGAACCTTATCTTCTATCTACTTGAGATAACCGGCTTGACTGCATTCTGAGTCAGCTCGATCTCAGCTGAGCTGGCTTGGCTGCGTATCCGAGCCAGTCTGCTTGTGTGTCAGTCTCTTATCTTGATAAGTTCTTCTCCTATCTTTGATCCTTTGCTCCATCTTGTGTCCCAGGTCTCCGAAGCACCTACCAAGCCCCCTTCAGGTCTTCACACCTGAACCTTGAATTCGTGCAGGACTACATGCCGCCTTCACCTAGTATAACTTCTATCCTAGCCCTAAGACCATACCCATTCTAGACTCTCGGAGCCAATAGCCTAACTCCTCCTACGGCCTCCCAAGGCTTGGGAGCACCATAAATCCTAACAGTAGATGTAGGCTTTGGCTTTAGCAATTAATGATGGGGCTAAAGCATTTAATGCTTAAAAGTTTTGGACATGGCTGATACTTTGAAGAATAGAATTTGAGCTTTTATGGGATGCTGGGTGTTGCACGAATGTAAACATAGAAGAACGCGCTGAGAAGGAAAGGCTAAGCAATTAAAGGACTAAAGCGTGCATAGAGAGGGATGGCACGAGGAATTAGCATGGGATCGAAGCAGAAAGAAATGCATCATGATGTGAGCATGGAGCAAATGCAGTGAAGAGCATAGAAGTTATAGCGGGTGAGTGCAGAATTTAAAGAAAAAAAAAACTTTTGGAAATTTTTTAGAGAGGAAAGATTTTAATTGAATGGCAACCCTCCTTCTTTCCTTATTTACCATCCTCTTCATCTCATCCATCTAAGCTTCTTTATCCTTCCATCTCAACCATCCATTCTCTTAGGATACATCTTTTCATTAGTCCCACACCTAAAAATAATGAAAACATCTTTCCTCCTAACACATATAAATAAAGCCTAGTACCACTACCATCAAACATATCTCTCTCCACACCACAACTCTTGTAGGGGCCCGTGATAGGTGGGAATACCTCTCCATAAAATTTTTATCCATCTTGTTCCCACTTTCTTCCATCCTTCCAACATATGAGAAGGAAAGTTAGTAGAAGAAGGTCGATCAGGAGAGATTTTTATATTTTTATTTTCTTGTTTCAACTCCAAGTTCTTTTAATAGCTTGAGAGTTAAAAATCTTTTTTTTTATACTAAAAATTTTTATCAGCAAAAAAAATTAGTTTCTTTTCTCATTAATTTTTATTTTTAGTGAATAAGATAGTTTAAATTTCTATAATTTAATATTTACAATTTTTAATTTTAGCATTAGGATAGTTTATTTCTATAATTTTTTAATTTCTATAATTTAAATTTCAGTAAGTACTATAGAATTTAATTTTAATTAATTTTAAAAGCATTTTCTTCAAATCATGTCTTGCTAAGTAATCCTCTAAGTTTAGCGATAAAACTTGTTGCTCCAAGAATTAATTTTGATGATTACAAAGCATTTGAAAAAATGACTAATGAATTTGGCTTGAAAAAAAACTTTTTGTATTTCAGGAGCAAAATCATAATTTTATCAAGTTTTGATCTAAGATCCTCAAGAGCAAGTATAGAAGATTTTTAATCTTTTGGAGATAGTTCCATAATTTTTGAATGCATATTTTAGAAGAAAATTAAGTTTGAAGCAAAAAAATCGATCCCTAGGTCGTCCCCCTACTGAAACGAGCTATTTGGCATGCTGTCTTTGAGCCAAGGGTTGACCTTAGGGTCGACCTCTGCTATTTCAAAGGTAAAAAATATAAAACAGTCAATTTTCTAGATTCTATCTTAGAGATCGACCTCGAGATCAACCTCTGTGCCAGAGGTCGACCCATGAGTCGACCTCTATGATAGAAATCTTCTGCAATGACTAGTTTTATCCCATTTTGCTAGCTTTTAATACTTTCTTTAAGATCTCCAATGGCTACAAATGTTGCCTAAGATTCTCTCCTCCACCTATTGAAGATTTAAAATGCTATAAAAAGAAAAAAATATAAGAGATTTTATTATTCAATTCAGCTCTAAGCAAAAGTCATCTTCAAATAAAGAAGCTTTCATTTTAAGTTCACCAACCTCTCAAGAGCTCATTCAAGTCTCCAACAATCTTGATAAAAATTAGAAAAGCTTTTCCATTATTGTGAAAAGCATTCTTAAGATTTTATATGCTCATTAAGGGAGCTAAAATTTTTTTTCGTTATCATTAACTCTTATACTCTGCTTTATTATTTTGATTTAAGTTTTGGGAGTTCCAAAACTTGGAAAAGGTTGATCCGAGCCTTAAATTAGAGTGTGTAAGGTTGGCTTGTACCTGAGAAATATGTGTGCTAGCTTGGGATAGCTAAGGTCAGAGGTACCAACATTGTATTCTAGTTGAATACATTTAGTGATTTTGAATTCTCAAGTAGGAGCTTGGGGAGTGGATATAGGTGTAAGAAAAGCATCAAACCACTATAAATCTTTATTGTTTATGGTGTGCATGTTGTCTTTCTTTTCTTAGTTTATTAAATTATTACTTTTTAATTTTTTATATATTTTTCTAACCTAAATTACTTTACACACACTACTTGCATATCATCATTCAATCTTGACTACTTTAAATTAGCATTAAAATTTAAAAACCTAATTCACCCCCCTCTTAGATTGCATAGTTGGGCAATAACTGGTATCAGAGCTCGGTGCTTTAGTCCTACTTTGATTTAACCATCAAAGAGCCAAAGATTTAAGGCAACCCAAGTTAGATTTCTCTAGCTAAGAGGTAGTCCATAAATCGACCTCCACTTTTTAATGAATCAAACTATACCTATTGGAAAGCTTGGATAAAAATATTCGTACAAGCACTTGATTATGATATGTGGAGTATCATAGTTAATGGACCATATATACCTACTAAGATAATTGATGGTATGAAATCAACCAAATCTAAAAAAGAATGGGATGAGATTGATAAGAAAATGACTCAACTCAATGCAAGAGCCATGAATATTTTATATTGTACTTTAGATGCTAATAAATTTAATCGCATTTCAACATACATGTCGGCTAAGAAAATATGGGATAGGTTAGAAGTAACTCATAAAGGCACTAATCAAGTTAAGGAGTCAAAAATTAACATGCTTGTGCATAAATATAAACTTTTCAAGATGAAACATGATGAATCAATAACTGAAATATTTACTAGATTTATAGACATTATAAATGATCTTAAAAGTCTTAACAAGTCTTATTTTAATAGTGATCTTATGAGAAATATTCTTAGATCTTTGCCAAGGACATGGGACGCTAAAGTGACTGCAATCCAATAAGCCAAAGATCTAAATATTTTACCCTCGGAGGAGCTTCAAGGATCACTAATGATGCACGAGCTAAGCATGAAACAACATCAAGAAGAAGATGTCAGGAAAAAGAAGACAATAGCTCTTAAATCCACCACTCAATAAGATGAAGAATCTGATGAAATGGAAGATGAAGAATAAGATGAAGAAATAGCCCTTATCATAAGAAAGTTTAAGAAATTTTTGAAGAGAAAATAATGGATGAGGAAGAGGCAACCTACCAAAAGGGAGCATAGCAAGGAAAAGGATAGGGAGCAGCCCCTTATTTGCTATAAATGTAAGAAGTCGGGGCACTTTAGGTTTGAGTGTCCTCAACTTAAAAAGATTTTCAAGAAATACAAGAAAAAGACTATGGTAACAACATGGAGTGACAATGATGACTCAAGCTCCAAAGAGGAAGAAGCTCACCAACAAGCCAACCTATGCCTTATAACACTTGAAAATGAGGTAAATGCTTAAATCTCAAATGAATTTACATTCGAAGAACTTCAAGAAGCCTTCTATGATTTATTAGATGATTTAAATAAATTAAAAACTAAAAATAAAGAACTAAAATTTAAGAATCAATTCTTGCTAAAAGAAAATAAAATTATTCTAAGTAAAAAATTAGTCTTAACTCAAGAGAACCTAAATTTGAAAAATGAAATCGACAAGCTAAAATCAATAGTTGAAAATTTTAATTTAAGTTTAAATAAACTTTATTTGATTCTTGAAAATCAAAAGTCCATTTATGATAATGCCGGTCTAGGCTATAATCTCCTAAGAAAATAAAAATTTTTGAAAAATATTTTTGTAAATTCATAAAGCAAAAAATTTTTAAATGTTACTTGTTTTAAATATGATAAATTAGGATATAAATCTTATACATTTTTCTCTAACAATTTAAATGTAAAGAAAATATAGGTTCTAAAAGGAACCATTGTGACTAATCTTAAAGAACCCAAGAAAACTTGAGTACCTAAAGTAAGGACTTGATTTTGCATGTAGGTGTGTTTTCTATTTAAAGAAGAAAATTGAAGATGATATCTTGACAGTGGATGCTCAAGACACATGACCGGTGATGAGTCTTAATTCATCATGCTTGATGCTAAAAGTGGAGGAATGGTCACCTTTGAAGACAATGGCAAAGGAATTAGTTACCGATTTACGAAAATTAAACTTTGAAAAAGATAAAATTTATGATGCATGCCAACTAGGTAAACAAACTAGAGTTTCATTCAAATCTAAGAATATTGTTTCAACTTCTAGGCCATTAGAACTATTGCAAATTGATTTATTTGGTCCTACAAGAACAACAAGCTTTGGTAGAAAACATTATGATTTTGTAATTATTGATGACTACTCATGTTTTATATAAATTTTATTTTTGGCACACAAAGATGAAACTTTTCATGTTTTCTCAAAGTTTTATCGAAAGGTTATAAATAAAAAAGAATTTTCAATTTAAAATATTTGAAGTGATCATGGAACCAAATTTGAAAACTAAGACTTTGAAAAATTTTATGATGAAAAAGAAATAAGCTATAATTTTTCAGCACCTAAGATATCCTAACAAAATGGGATGGTAGAAAGAAAAATTAAGACTCTAGAAGAAATGGCCCGTACCATGATATATGAAAGCAACCTCCCAAGATACTTTTGGATGGAAGTAATTAATACGGCATGTTACATCTTAAACCATGCTCTAATCAGACCAATTTTAAAGAAAACATCTTATGAGCTTTGGAAAGGAAGAAAATCTAATATTGCATATTTTCATATTTTTGGTTGTCGATGTTTTGTTTTGAATAATGGTAGAGAAAAACTAGATAAATTTGATGTAAAATCTGATGAAGCTATTTTTCTTGGTTATTCCTCCTCTAGTAAAGCTTTTAGAGTTTTAACAAAAGAACTTTAGTCGTAGAGGAGTCAATACATGTTGTCTTTGATGAGACTAATGATCTTCCATTAAGAAAGAGTGAGGGTAATGATGATGCAGATCCCCTTATAGAAGAAATGAAAGAGATCACCATAAAGGATTCAATAATTTAAAATAAAGAGGCTCATGAAGATAAGAAAGAAAATGAAAGTGAAGGACAATGAGAACAACCTTAAGCTACAAATGATCTTCCAAAAGAATGGAGCATGTTCACAATCATCTCAAAGAACTGATTATTGGTGATCCTACACATGGGATAAGTACTCGCTCTTCACTTAAAGATGCATATAATTATTTTACTTTTATTTCTAATTTTAAACCTAAAACCATAGATGAAGCCGAAAAAGAATATAATCGGATAAATGAAATGCAAGAGAAACTTAATCAATTCAAAAGAAATAATTATGGATCTTAGTATCAAGATCTAAAAATCATCCAATAATTGGCATAAAATGGGTATATAGAAATAAATTGGATGAAAATGAAAATATAATTAGGAATAAAGCAAGATTAGTTGCAAAGGATTATAATCAAGAAGGAAAAATTGATTTTAATGAGATCTTTGCATCTGTTGCTAGACTAGAAGCAATTAGACTTTTACTTGCTTATGCATGCTTTATGAATTTCAAGTTATTTCAAATGGATGTTAAAAGTACTTTTCTAAATGGATATATTGTTGAAGAAGTTTATGTAGAACAACCTCTGAATTTTGAAAATCATGCTTTTCCTAATCATGTTTTCAAATTAAACAAAGCATTATATGGTTTAAAACAAGCACCTAGGGCTTGGTATGAGGTATTAAGTAAATTCTTTCTTAATAATGGGTTTTCAAGAGAAAATGTAGATACAATTCTTTTCATTAAAAGAGATCATGATGACATCTTAGTAATACAAATATATATTGATGACATTATATTTGGATCTACTAATGAAACTTTATGTCAAGATTATGCTAAGCTCATGCAGGAGGAGTTCAAGATGAGCATGATGGGTGAACTAACGTTCTTCCTCAGACTTCAAATCAAACAAACAAAGAAAGGGATCTCCATCACCCAAAGCAAGTACATAAGAGAGTTACTTAAAAGATTTGGGATGGATATCTCCAAAGCCATTGGTATCTACATGAGTCCATCATGTAAGCTTGAGAAAGATGGAGGTAAAAGTATTGATACAAACTCTATAGAGGCATGATTAGTTCTTTATTGTATTTAACTACTAGTAGACCAGATATCATGTTTAGTATTTATTTATGTGCACGATTTCAATCTAATCTAAAAGAATCATATTTAAATACTGTAAAAAAATATTTAAATATTTAAAAGAAACTCAATCCATAGGTTTATAGTACTCTAAGAATTCATCAATTAATTTAATTAGATATTCAGATGCAGACTTTCCTGGATGTAGATTAGACAGAAAAAGTACTAGTGGAACTTGTCAGTTTTTAGAAGCTAACTTAATCTCTTGGTTTAGCAAGAAGCAAAATTTGGTAGCATTATCTACGACCGAGACTGAATATATTATAGCCGAACTATGCACAAATCTTATGGATTAAGCAACAACTTGAGAACTTCGGTATCAAACTAAATAAAACTCTCATAAGATGTGATAATACTAGTACCATAAATCTATCTAAGAATCCAATCTAACACTCTAGATCAAAATACATTGAAATAAGATATTATTTTATAAGAAAGTATGTTCAAAATAATGACATAATTCTTGATTATGCTTGTACTGAAAAATAATTGATTGATATTTTTATTAGTGAAGATAAATTTTATAAAATTAGGAGAGAATTGGAAATTCTAGATTCTTTTACTTAAATATCCTTTTTTTTATCCCAACTTATCCTCTACTAATATTTTTGGATCAATCCTTGAGACTTAATTTCATTGCTTTAAGTTAAAAATTATTCATCCTTCTTATCTTTTTCTTGACTATAAGAAAAAAAATTATTTTTAAATTTAATAAGAAAAATCATGGATAAATAATTATACTTTATTTATCTAATAAATTTATTTGAGCATTCTAATGATTTTAATTATTTGATTCATTTTAAGCAACTATTTATATTTTACATATTTTTATCATATTATTTTCTTTTGAAAATTAATTGATATCAAGAAATTATTTTTGATCTTAAAATGGGATTATTGATGAATATTCATGCCTTATTCAGATTAATTAATTTTGAAAAATAAATTTAAGAAAAATACTCTTTTTAAATATTTTGATATTGATATCAAGCAAAATATTTCAAAGAAGCTATTAAAAATAAATATTCAAAGAGGAATTTAGTTTTTAATTAGTTGATATTAGATAGCTTAACATTTATCTTGTATTTTATTGATCTTAAAATATATAATAATAAAAAAAAGAAGAGATGGTCCCCAAAAAATTGAATATATCTTATAATTTGCTTTGAATGATCTATTTAAAATCTTTAATCTTTGAAATATTCCATCTCTCTTGAATCTTTAAAGTTCAAAATAATTTTATTTAATATATTTATTTTATTTAGAAAGGGGAAGATGTGTTTTTAATCCATATTGTTCATAAATATTTTTTTTAAAAAAAAGATATTCATTCTAAATTTATTGTATTCTTTAAAAATCTGAAAGAAAAGCTAAAAGGTAAATTTATCCAACAATAATTATGAAAAAGAGGGAAAGAAAATATTATGTGATGAATTTTCTAGTATTTACTCTTAAAAAATAAGGAAAAAGATGTTTGTTTGTTAAATATTATCTAGTTAGCCTTGACTAAATTTAATTAATTTGAGTTAAGGACAACAAACTTTGATTATTTTATGATATTTTTAACTTAAGCCTTCATGTGATTATTCAGTTTAAATTCAATTGATTTGATTGTCAAATTATTTTTGATAACTAATTGGAGTTAAAACTAATTTAAAATATATTTTCACTCCAAATAAATTAATTTTGATACATACTTCTAATTTTGAAACTCATTTAAAAATATAAATATAATACAAAATTTTTAATATGCTTTTAAAAATCTTTATAAAATTATTTTTGCTCTAATACTATCTTTGTTTTACTTGATACATTTTTGATATATATCTTTTTCAAGCTTAATTGACTGAAATTTATTTAAGAAAAAAAAGAATGAATAATGAATTAAATGTTATGCTTGATTTCACTATTCAAATCATTGAAAAACTCTAATTCTCTTAAAGCTTAAAAGTACATACTTGAAAATCTATTCAAAGAATCATATTCATTCAAAAAGGGGGAGAGCCTTTGATATTTGAGTTTAAGCTAATTTTTTATAAAGAAAAAAAATTCAAATGATAAGCTTTTAAAGGAGAGCTGATTTAATTCAATTTTTTAAAATTTTGATTTAATTTTTTAAATTTGATACATCTATCATTTGACATACTTCACATCTCTTATTCCTCATCTAATTCAGATGCTTTCAGCCATGATCTCTACTAGATCTAGTTTAGTCATCTTTATATTAGGTTATGATCTGGTATCTCTTAGTTATTTCTATGAGTTATTGATCAAGTCATGATTGGTTATATTTTTTTTGGATCTAACTTATGGCATTGGTACGATTGGCTGCTTGGATAATGGATAGTTGTATCCATGATTTGATGGCCTAACTTTCGTGAATGCTTTTGATACCTTTAACACTTATATATTTTGATGACTTAATGTTATGATTTATTATGTGTGAAATGATATCATTTGGATGTAAATATATGTATATAAATATGATGATGTCATTTGAATGATGTGAAATGTAATCTCTATGAATTAGCTAAAATTCTACTATGATATGTTGTAAACACTATGTTATATATAAGCTAATTAAAAGTTTTGTTATAAACTCTTGTTCTAACAGAAAAATATATGAAATAATTTAAGCGAAAAGCTTTTTCTTTTTGAATTTTAAAATCTCTTAAGATCTTACTTGATGATGTTAAAAAGGGAGAGTAGAGTAAATAAAATTAGGCTATAAGCAAAATTGAAGTAAAATGAACAAAAGAAATAAGTAAGTCAAACTCTTTTGCAAATAATTTGAATATCTAACCATAAGTAATCTTCAAATTGCTATTTATGTAATATTTATCAAATAATTGAATATGATATTCTAGTAAGTAATGTAGATTTCTACATATTTTATTTTTGCTTATGCTCAAATATTTTATCATCATCAAAAAGAAGGAGATTATTTCTCCAAGAATTAATTTTGATGATTACAAAGCATTTGAGAGAATTACTAATGAATTTAGTTTGAAAAATAATAATTTATATTTTAGAGGCAAAATCATAATTTTATCAAATTTTGATCTGAGAGCCTCAAGAGCAAGTATAGAAGATTTCTGATCCTTTGGAGGTAGTCCTATGATTTTTGGATGTGTATTTCGAAAGAAAATCAAGTTTGAAGCAAAGAGATCGACCCCTAGGTCGTCCCCTACTGAAACGGGCTATTTGGCATGCTGTCTCTATGCCAAGGGTCGACCCCATGGTCGACCTCTACTGTTCCGAAGTCCAAAAATATAGAATAGTCAATTTTCTAGATTCTATCTCAGAGGTCGACCCTTGTGATGGAAATCTTCTATAACAACTAGTTTTATTCCATTTTGGCAACTTTTAATACTTTCTTTAAGGCCTCTAATAGCTATAAATCTTGCCCAAGATTCTCTCCTCCACCCATTGAAGATTTAAAAGGCTATAAAATAGTGAAAAATATAAGAGATTTCATTATTTAATTCAGTCCTAAGCAAAAGTCATCTTCAAGCAAAGAAGCTTTTGTTTCAAGTTCACCAACCTCTTAAGAGCTTATTCAAATCTCCAACAATCTTTAGAAAAATCAGGAAAGTTCTCCATTATTGTGAAAAGCATTCTTAAGATTTTATATGCTCAATAAGGAAGCTAAATTTATTTTTCATTATCATTAACTCTTATACTCTACTTTATTATTTAGATTTAAGTTTTGGGAGTTCCAAAACTTGGGAAAGGGTGATCGAAGCCTTAAATCAGAGTGTGTAGGATTGGCTTGTACCTAAAAAATAAATGTGCTAGCTTCGGATAGCTAGGGTCGAAGGTACCGACATTGTATTCTGGTTGAATACGTTTAGTGATTTTGAATTTCTAAGTAGAAGCTTGGGGAGTGGATGTAGGTGCAAGAAAAGCACCGAACCACTATAAATCTTTATTGTTTATGGTATGCTTGCTGTCTTTCTTTTTTTAGTTTATTAAATTTTTATTTTTATATTTTTTTATATTTTTTTAATCTAAATTGCTTCACACACACTACTTGCATATCATCATTCAATCTTGATAATTTTAAATTAGCATTAAAATTTTAAAAATTCAATTCACCCCTCCTCTTGTATTGCATAGTTGGGCAACAAAGCTAAACCATGATTAGAAGCTTTTTCTTAGGATTTCTTCTTGGCTTTTAATTTTTTAGAGTTCTTCTTCCTTCAAGCTTCTTGCCAAGAAACCTGATGGACTATCATTGGATTTCAATCCCTTTATAGTTCATGCTTGATTCGGTATAAGAAAGATAATAGGTAGAAGACCTAAAATCTTTTTAATTCCTTTTCTCTTCTTCCTTATGGAAAACTTTGATAGATTGTTATTGGGTCAGAGCCCCTTCAAAGTTCATGCTTGGGTAATACAAAAAGAAGTAATTGAAAGAAGAGTTCTTTAATTAGGGTGAATGTTTGTCCATGCATTACACCTCAATCAAGGAACATCATAAGAGAAATCATAGAAAGGCTTTTTAAGTCATTGGTCTAGTAGATTCAATAGCCCTAGTTCTTTATATTATTATTCTCTAAAATTAATTTATTATTTAGTAGTAAGTAATAAATAATCTTTCAAGCTTTTTGTGAAAGCTTGCTTGAGCAAGAATTTGAATGCAATTTATACACAAATTCTCATGAGATTGACCCATACTCAGTGGACGTGCTACTTTGCACATCATGCACTTGCAGTTAAATTTAAGACACAACAAGTTTTTGGTGCCATTATCGAAGAATTGGCATATTTTAAATTATATTCTAATTTTTTATTCTTTGTGCTTTTAACTTAGTTTTAGTTTGACCTTTTTTTTTTTTAACTTTCTTATCTTCCTTTACAGAAAATTGGTGAGTGCTAGAAATCAAGTACATTATCTAACTTTTTCCTTTGCCTTTAGCTTACTAATTTTCTCTTAGTTCAGTATTAGTTTTTAATTAAAACCTATTTGCTCTCATTGGTTGTGTATAAGCATATCTAAACTACTTTAAGGGCATAAATGTAAACAAAATAAGATGAAAATTTCATCATCCTTTCTTAGTCCATAAACAAGTTTCCTTATTTGTATTCATTCTAACCCTTAAATAAAATCAATTAGACGTCAACTCTAGGGACATCCGAGCTCATTAGGACAAGACACCCAAAAGAGTTGGACTGAGTCAGGATTGGCTAGTTGACTGATGTCTAGAAAAGGGGTTCAGGGATAAGAGTCCGAAGAAAGGTGGTTCTTTAATTGATTCTGTTCACTTATCTGGCTAATCAAATTAGTGTCTAAGAAAAGCAACGAGAGGACTCCCATCGATCTTACCCTTACCTGGCTAGTTTGCTTGTTGATTTTTGACTTGGAGGGCTCCAAGGCGGTCTTGGCAATTAGGAGCTATCCAGAATTAAGATAACCTAGGATAGATATTTGCTTGATAAGTATTTAAAAAAATTTTAAAAAATAAAATTTTAATTAATTCTTCTTCCTCTTCTCTCTTCTTTAAAAATTAAAAAAATTTAAAATAAAAAATATAGAAAATAAAGTAAATTCTTTCCTTCCCTTGTGGAGGGGGATAGCGGATCGATTAGTTAGAATTGATTCAATTTCTATTTCAACCTTGAAAGTTTCTAAAATGGAAGAAACTGATCAACCTTAAACTCTTAAGGATTTATATTACTCAGTTGAG
Organism: Cocos nucifera; assembly: GCA_006176705.1. Classification (NCBI taxonomy): domain Eukaryota; kingdom Viridiplantae; phylum Streptophyta; class Magnoliopsida; order Arecales; family Arecaceae; genus Cocos; species Cocos nucifera. Next base: position 38,496 of record QRFJ01006883.1, read on the forward strand.
TCCATCCAGCCTTCTTGCATCAAGTTGCCCCAACCAATTGCAAATAACTTTGAAATTAAACCTCAAATGATTAATATGCTTCCAAAGTTCACTGGAATAGAGGATGTATATATATTCATTAGAGAATTTGAAGAGATTTGTGCAACCATGAGACTACAATAACTTTCTAAGGATGATCAAGCTTAGATTAATTAATTTTATCCTTAAGGATAATGCCAAAAAGTGGTTATACAGCCTTCCAAACCATTCTATCATAACTTGGGAGGGTTTTGTATGAGTGTTCTTAAAAAAATTCTTTTTTATCAGCTAGAATTAGGAATGAGATCAACCAATTTTACCAACTAGCTGGTGAATCATTCTGAAAATATTTTGACTATTTTAAGAACCACTTGACCTAATGTCCATACCATGGAATAGAGACCTAGAGGCTATGTCAAATAATTTATGAGGGGCTAGACTCAAATTTTAGAACCATGCTAGAGTCCATGTGCCAAGGTGAATTTATGAATAAAGAATCCAATGAGGCCTGGCAATTTCTAGAAGACCTAGCTGAGAAAAATCTATAATAAAAAATAACTAGAAAATAAGAAAGACCAACACCTTCAAGTGGTGGAATGCATCAAATGTGAGCTCAGAAGTGGCACTCCCAAGTCTTGAAAATATGAGAAGATAGGTCATGAAAAGATGAGAGTGAGTCGGAAGAAGAATCAGTCTCAATAGTTAATTTCAAAAATTTGGCCAGCTCACTCTGAGACTGAGTCTGCTCAGTTTAGGACTGGATTAACTAGATCTCAGAGAAAAATCCAGATAGAAAATAACATTTTTGGACTATTGGCATGGTACACAACTGGGTCGGCTCAGTCCATGGTACACAACTGGGTTGGCTCAGTCTGGGACTGAGCCGACCTAGTCATAGGTTAGCTGGCTCAATTTTTATGGGTTATTATTTTATATACATGGGTTGTTTAGATTTGAAGAATTTTCTATGAGCTTGAGCTTGACCCTTTGTAAAGTATATACACTGAAAATAGGTCAAGGTTGTATGTGTGCTAAAATATACTGAATAAAAGTTCTTTTTTTCTAAAAATCTCTTCTTCTCTTCTTCTCTATTTCTTGACTAATTTGATCATGCTTCCATAGAAATCTCTAAGTAGTACTTTCTTATTGCTTGGCTAATCACCGATGGCCATGCTGATCCATATGGGAAGAGCGCATATTCCCAACATTTGGTATCAGAGCAGTGTTGCATGGAGGAAAGGAAGACATCTAGGATTTACTACATCTAGAATCTGTTGCACCAGGTTTTATCCTAAAAACTTTTAGTTTGCTTCATGGTTGTCTTTAGATTGAGGTGGAGATTGTTTACATAAAGGAATGGTGATACAGAAGTTTGAAAAGAGGATCTAGGGCTAGTTAGATTTTCTGTGAAGGATAGTTTTACTGGTGTGTGATTATGAAGGATATTAGGAATCTGTTCTTGACTTGTTTGAAGTCATGAGATCAAGTGGATTCAAGATGGATTTTGAGAAGTTTGACAATAAAGAAAACTTTATCCTATGGCAGCAAAGAGTAAAGAACTTGTTGGTTCAGTAAATATGTGCTGAGGATTGAGAAAGACCGAAAAAGATGTGCTGAGGATTGAGAAGAGTTGGAGGAAATTACTTTTAGCATAATTCGGATGTGCTTGGTCGATCAGGTTTTGCCCGAGGTTTACACAAAAACTATGGCAAAGAGGCTCTGAGAGAGACTGGAGAACACATACATGGGGAAGAACATGATGAACAAGCTATGGTTGAGGAAACAGTTGTATAGTCTGAGGATGCCTGAAGGCAAAGATCTTATTGCACATATCCAAAGGTTCAATTAGGTGTGTTCTGAGGTGATGAGTTTGGATGTGAAGATTGATAAAGAGGATCGGGCATTACTGCTATTATGTTGTCTCTCAGATTCGTATGATGGTCTCATAACAACTTTAGTTTATGGAAAGAAGATCCTAAACCAAAAAGAGGTTGTTGGTGTGCTCAGATCAAATAAGCAAAGAAAGAAGATTTGCAAGGGAGACCCTAAGTCTGAGATCTTGGTTGTGAACGAAAGACAGGGAAGATTAAAGGAGAAGATAAGAGAGAAATCCAAGGGTAGGTCAAAGTCTCACGATCAGAGGAAGATGACATTGAAATGTTATAAATGTCATCAGCCTAGACAGTTGAGGAGAGATTGTCCCCTTTTGAGATCAGAAAAAGAAAAGGCCAGTAAGAAAGATGATATAGCCTCTGTGAGCAGTGGAGAAGACCTACTAGTTGTATCAGATGGATCCACAGAGTGCGATACTATATGGATATTAGATTCAGCAAGCTCACACCACTATACTTCTCATTGAGAGTGATTTGCTCCCTACTAGAAGGCCGATGGTGGAAGTGTCAGCCTTGGAGATGATCATCCATGCAAAATAGCTGAAATTGGCTCTATCAGGGTGACGATGTATGACGGAATCATTCGTACAGTATTAAATATCAGACATATACCAGAGTTAAAAAAAAATTAATTTTTTTGGGCTACTTAAAGGAGCAGGATTATACTTTTAGTAGCCAGGCTGGGAGTGGATGTCTAAAAATTTTTAAGAGAGCTTTGGTGGTGATGAGAGGTAGAAGATTGAGTAGCAATCTTTATAGAATGGAAGGCTCAATGGTAAATGATAGTGCAGAGGTGCTAACAGCGGCACAGGAGGAGCAGATTTTATATCGACTGTGGCACTATCGGTTGGGTCATATGAGTAACTGTGGGCTCATAGAACTAAGCAGAAGAGGTATGATCCCAGTCCTAAAGAAGAGGGCATAGATCTTTGTGAGCTGTGTATCTTTGGCAAACAATATAGGATGAAGTTTGCCAGAAGTATCAAGTGCAGCGAGGGAGTGTTGGATTTAGTGCACTTGGATGTATGGGGACCAGCTCCTGTATCAGCTAGAGATGGGGTAAATTACTTTATTACTTTCATTGATGATTTCTCAAGGAAGGTGTGGGTTTTTCTAATCAGAGAAAAATTAGAGATGTTTGCCCAATTCAAAGCTTGGAGAGCTGAAGTAGAGAATGAGTCAGGAAGATAAATAAAGTATCTGAGGTCGAACAATGGAGGATAGTATACTAGCCTAGAGTTTAGAAGGTATTGTGAGAAAAATAGCATCAAATGCCATTACATGGTGAGGATGACACCCCAGTAAAATGGTATCATGGAGAGGATGAACCAGACACTGATCGAGAAGGCACGGAGTTTAAGGCTGCAGACGTGACTCCCAAAGTTCTTTTGGGGTGATGCTCTAATTTTTTTTCGTTTCCTTATGAATAGGTTCCCTCATTATAAGCTGAATGGAGACATTCCAAAAGAGATCTGGAGTGGAAAGAAGGTGGAGCTTGGCCACTTGAAAGTCTTTGATTGCACAGCCTATGCACATGTGGAGGCAATCGAGAAGAGCAAATTGGACCTGAAATCTCAAAAGATGACATTTATAGGATATCCACAAGAAGTCAAGGGATACCTACTATGGAACTCTCAAGCACAGAACTCAGTGATCAGCGGAGACATTATCTTTGATAAGAAGAGCATCTTCAGAAGGTCTGAGATAGATGAAACTAAAAAAATAAAGGTGAATAGGGGTGGCCAGTCAGAGAATGATGGCATGCAGGTTACATCCACTTACAGGAGTATTCCTGTTGAGGTAGAGTTGGATAAAAAAGTATTATCTCAGATTAAAAATCAGCATGGAGGACTGGTAGTTCAGACAGATGTGCAGGAGCAGCCAGAAGTATCAGATAGAGATGTGCCAATGAGAGTGGCTTTGCATAAGCCCTAGTGTACTATTAGGAGATCGATCAGATATGGCATTGATGAGGTTATCGCCTATGCACTCATCACTGCTAATGGAGATCCAGAGAATTATACAGAGGCCATGGAGAGTGAGGATCATGATTCATGGATGCAAGCCATGATGGAGGAGATGGAATCACTTGAGAAGAATCAGACATGGCGGCTGGTGGATCTTCCAAAGAGTGCTCGACCTATTGGCTCAAAGTGGGTGTTCACAAAGAAAGAAGCACCTTCAGAATAAGGTGGAGTCAGATTCAAAGCAAGGCTAGTAGCAAAGAAATCCTCACAAAGGGAAGGGATTGACTACACAAAAATTCTCTTCTATGGTGCGTCATACATCTATTCGAGTTTTGTTGTCACTTGTGGCACAGCATAACATGAAATTGGAATAAATGGATGTGAAGACAGCCTTCCTTCATGGAACTTTGGAGGAAAAAATCTACATGAAGCAGCCAGATGGTTTCATGGAGATGGGATAGGAAGAAAATGTGTGTTTACTCAGAAAGTCTTTGTATGGCTTGAAACAATCTCCTCGTCAGTGGTATCGAAGGTTTGATAACTTTGTCTTGAGCCTGGGTTTCAGCAGATGTGAACATGATTGTTATGTCTACGTCAAGGATGTAGATGAGGAGGATGCTCTGTACCTATTATTGTATGTAGATGATATGCTTATAGCCAGTAGAAGCATGAATGCTGTGAAAAGATTAAAAAGGGCATTATCATTTGAATTTGAGATGAAAGATTTGGATCCAGCTGAGAAAATTCTTGGAATGAAAATTTGCAGAGATAGGTACATAGGAGTGCTCCATTTATCATAAGAAAAGTATGTCTAGAAGGTTCTAAAGAGGTTTGGGATGGAGAAGGCCAAACCTATAGAGACGCCATTGCCGAGCCATATATCTCTCTCCAAGTTATAGTGCCCCTAATCAAAAGAGGAGAGAGAGTACATGGAATGAGTCTCTTATGCAAATACTATAGGCAGTGTGATGTATGCTATGGTGTGCTGTAGACTAGATATAGCACATGTTGTGAGCACGGTTAGTAGATACATGGCTAACCCTAGGAAGGAACACTGGAAAGCATTGAAATGGATATTGAGATATCTGCATGGAACAAGATATTATGATTTGGTGTTTGGTGGGTAGCTGGAAGGATTTGGAGAACAATCTATGAAAATGTGTGAAGGTTCAGGTCCTCTGGAAAGATTTATTGATGTAAATTATACTGGTGATCTTGATACACGGAGGTCTACTCTGGATACCTCTTCTGCGTATATGATGGACCGATTTCTTGGAGATTAACCCTTCAGCTAATCATGGCCTTGTCTACCATAGAGGTCTAGTACATTAGGATAACGAAGGCTCCAAAGAAAGTCCTTTGGCTTAGGAGGCTGATTGATGAGTTGGAGGTAAAGCAGAGCAAGGTTACACTATTCAATGATAGTCAGAGTGCTCTATTATTGGCATAGAACCCAATCTATCATGCACGAATAAAGCATATAGATGTGAGGTACCACAAGATTAGAGAGCTGGTGGAGGAAGGTGAAGTGGAACTGATGAAGGTCCATACCAAGAAGAATCAGTCTGATGCACTCACAAAGGTACTCCTCAGAGATAGCTTTTAGAGATGTATGGCACGGATGGATCTGTTGAGAAGAGATGAGTTCACAAGGACTTAAAAGCACCAAGGTGGAGAATGTGAGCTAAGAAATGGCACTCCCAAGTCTTGAAAATATGAGAAGATAGGTCATGGAAAGATGGGAGCGAGTCAGAAGAAGAATCAGCCTCAATAGTAAAGTTCAAAAATTAGGCTAGCTCACTTTGAGACTGAGTCAGCTCAGTTAAAAAATGGGTTGGCTCAGTTTAGGACTGGGTCAATTAGGTCTCAGAGAAAAATTCAGATAGAAAATAGCATTTTCGTACTGTTAGCATGGTACACAATTAGGTCGGCTCAATCTAGGGCTGAGCCGATCCAGTCGTAGGTTAGCTGGCTCAGTCTGAAACTGGACCGGCTCAATTTTCGTGGGTTATTATTTTGTGTACGTAGATTGTTTGGATTTGGAAAGTTTTTCTATGAGCTTGGGCTTGACCCTTTGTAAAGTATATATACTGAAAATAGGTCAAGATTGTATGTGTGCTGAAATATATTGAATAAAAGCTCTTTTCTTTGAAAATCTCTTCTTCTCTTCTTCTTTATTCCTTGATTTATTTGATTGTGCTTCTGCAGAAATCTCTAAGAAGTACTTTCTTATTGCTTGGCTAATCACCGATGGCCACGCCAATCCGTGTGGAAAGAGTACATATTTCCAACATCAAATGCCAACATCCTTAGCTGCAGAGGATAAAATTGCAATCCTAACACGTAGGTTAAAGGCCTTAGAACTGCAGAGACTTGCTAGTATAAACCATGTATCTACATCCATGTGCAATGGGTGTAATGCACCAGACCATGTTCTTGAAGAATTTCCTCTTCTAATGTACCCAGCTAGAACCACATGTGCATAGGTAAATGCTACATACCAGAAACCAATGAACAATCCTTATGCACCCATATATAACCCAGGATGGAGGAATTATCCAAACTTCTCATGGTCACAAAGCCCAAATGTTGACGGTCCTAGCTTCAACTAGCAAAATCCAAGGTCCAATCCTATATTAAACAACCCACTAGACTTCAATAATCCTAAAAAGAGACTTAGTTCTTTAGAGAAAAGCCTGAAAGTCCTAGCTAAATCAAATGCTAACACCAATGATACATTGAGTAATTTCATGCAAACTATGGGCCAACTCCTAAATGCTAACACCCAGGCCATAGCCCATCTAGAAATGTAGGTAGGTCAGCTAGCCTCTACCATGAATGAGCAAGAATATGGTAGGCTGCCTAGCCAACCTGAACCCAACCCAAGAAACCAAAATGGTCCATGACCCCAATAGGAAAACTAAGTCAACCAAGTTAATTCCATTCATACTTTAAGATCAAGAAAATAGGTGGATAACAAGATAGGTACATCTAACAATAGAGAGGACTCATCTGCTGAACAACTTTACGAACAACCTACCTTATAAACTCAAGCTCCTAAAATTAAGAGTACACCTAGCCTAGTACCCATAACTATTAGAACTCCTTTTCTAAATCGATTAAGGTCTAATAAAAAATTAGAATATTTAGATAAAATGTTATAGGTGTGTAAATAAGTCTAAGTAAATATCCCTCTACTAGATATGATCCAGCAAGATCTGACCTATACTAAATTCTTGAAAGATCTTGGCACCAAGAAGAGGACCACTAATATACCCAAAAGAGTGTTCTTAGCTGCAAGTGTGAGCTTTTACTTGTCAAGTCATTGCTAATAAAATATAAGGATCTAGGATCTTCGATAATTTCATGTGTTATTTGAGAAACCGAAATTGAGAAGGCTTTGCTAGACTTAGGAGCTAGTGTAAATATTTTGCCCTATTCAGTTTATGAGCAATTAGGATTGGAAAAATTTTAGCCAACAGGGATCACATTGTAATTAGCAAACTGATCTTTTAGGATGCCTAAGGGAATGATAAAAGATGTTTTAATCAAGATTGGTAATTTTATCTTTTCAGTAGACTTCATCATTTTAGAAATCGAATTAGTTTCAAATCCAAAGGGCCATATCCTAGTTATTTTAGGAAGACCATTTCTAACAACTACTAATGCTGAAATCAACTGTTGGAATGGACTTATGAAGCTATCTTTTGGGAATATGACCATTAAGTTAAATTATTTAATCTAGAACAAGAATCTACCCAGCATGCTAGTGTAAATGTAATCCAAGACGACATTTATGAACCTATTGACATTAGTGATGAAGAAGTCGATCTAGAGTCAAGTATTTGGTTAAACCATGAACATGAAGACATCGATGAAACACTTGTTGATCATATAATTAGCCAAAGATAGAAGCCTTCCATTGAACCACTCATGAAAATGACTAAACCATCATCCAAGCCATCAATAGTAGACGCACCCAAATTAGAACTAAAACCCCTCCCTAAGCTCCTTAAGTATGCATATCTGGGTCTAGCAAAAATCTTACTTGTAATTATTGCATTAGACCTAAATCCTAAACAAGAAAAGGAGTTATTACTAGTCCTAAGAAAAAATCAAGATGCAATAGCTTGGATCATGGTAGATATTAAGGGAATAAGTCCCTTCATAGTTCAATATAGGATACACCTAGAAAAAGAGGCTAAACCAACTAGAGATACTCAGAGAAGACTCAATCCAGCAATGAAAGATATAGTGAAGAAGGAGATTTTGAAATTACTTGATATGAAATAATTTATCTTATCTCAGATAGCTTTTGGGTAAGCCCGTGCAAGTGGTACCTAAAAAGTTTGGGATAACTGTGGTCCAGAATGAGAAGAACAAACTTATTCTGACTAGAATCCAAATAGGATGGAGGGTCTGTATAGATTATAGAAAATTAAATGTGGCAACAAGAAAAGATCATTTTTCTTTGCCATTTATTGATCAAATATTGAAAAAATTAGTCGGATAAGAGTTCTACTATTTTTTTGATGGATACGCTGACTATAACTAGATCTCCATAGCTCCTGAAGATCAAGAAAAGACTACATTCATCTATCCATTCGTAACCTTTGCCTATAGGCGCATGTCCTTTGAGTTATGCAACGCACCTGCAACATTCCAAAGATGTATGATCAACATTTTTTCTAATATGGTTGAATGATTTCTCAAAATTTTTATGGATGATTTTTCTATCTTTGATGCTACCTTCTTTGAATGTTTATATCATTTGAGACTTATCCTAGAAAGATGTAAGGAGAAGAACCTAGTTCTTAATTAGGAGAAATGCCAATTCATGATTAGAGAGGGCATGGTTCTTGGCCATGTAGTTTCACAAAAAGAAATTGAAGTAGACAAGGCCAAGGTAGACCTGATTGCAAGTCTTCCACCATCCAAATTTGTCAAAAAAATCCATTCAATTTTAGGACATGCTGGATTCTATAGAAGGTTCATAACTAATTTTAGCAAAGTGGTTCACCTATTGACCAACTTGTTAGCAAAGGAAACAAAATTCGAGTTCACTCCTGAGTACCTAGAATCTTTTGAGTTTCTTAAAATGACACTTATTTCATCTCTCATTATTCACCTGCCTATCTGGATCAAACTCTTTGAACTCATATGCAATGCATTTGATCATGCTGTAGGCACAGTTTTAGGTCAAAGGATTGATAAGCTACCTAGAGTTAATTACTATGCTAGTAAAATCTTAAATGATGCACAGCTTAATTACACCACCACAGAAAAGGAGCTCCTCGCCATTATCTTTGCCCTTAAAAAATTCAGGTCCTATTTGGTTGGGCTGCACACCATTATGTATACTGACCACTCAGCCATTAGACATCTCTTAGTAAAGAAAGATGCCAAAGCATGCTTAATTCGATGGATCTTGCTCCTTCAAGAATTTGACCTAGAAATTAAGGATAAGAAAGAAACAAAAAATGTAGTAGCTGATCACTTATCTCGAACCATAGTCGCACCATCTAGTGAACCACCTATCAATGAATTTTTCTTGATGAACAACTCATGTCCGTGTCCACTGAACTATGATATGCTGATATTGTCAACTATTTAGCCATTGGTAAAGTTTCTTCCTTCTAGACCACTCAGGACAAGCATAAATTCTTCATCCAAGTGAAGAATTTTATTTGGGATGACCCATATCTTTTCAAACAATGTCTTGACCAGATTATTAGGAGGTGTGTTCTAGACCATGAGGTTAAGAGTATTTTATCTTTCTATCATGACCAAGCATGTGGTGGTCACTTTATGTCTAAAAAGATAGCTGCAAAAGTGCTCCAATGTGGATTTTATTGGCCTAATTTATTTAGAGATGCACATGAGTATTGTAGAAGTTATGCTCGATGCCAACAAATGGGTCGAATCATCAAGAGAAATATGATGCCACTTAATCCAATCTTGATGGTTGAAATTTTTGATGTATGGGCGATTCATTTCATGGGGCCATTTCCAAACTCCTTTGGAAATAAATATATTTTAGTAGCTATCAATTATGTCTCTAAGTGGGTAGAGGCTATCCCTTGTACATTTACAGATAGCAAAGTGGTCATTAGATTTCTTAAAGAAAATATTCTCTCCCATTTTGGTACTCCTAGAGCAATCATTAGTGATCGGAGGACACACTTTTGCAACCGATCCTTTGTTGCTTTAATAAAAAATATAATGTCACCCACAAGTTGGCCACACCGTATCATCCTCAAACTAGTGGGCAAGTAGAAGTATCCAACAAACAAATCAAACAGATCCTGGAGAAAACCATTAATGCCAATAGAAAGGATTGATCCTTAAAAGTAGTATATGCACTCTAGGCATACCACACCGCCTTTAAGACCAGCCTAGGAATGTCTCCTTATAGGATTGTGTTTGAAAAACCTTGTCACTTGCCTATTGAGCTAGAACACAAAGCCATGTTGGCCATCAAAAAAATTAAAATTGAACTTGGATGTAGCCAAAAACTATAGGAAGCTTCAGATTAATGAATTAGAAGAACTTAGAAATAAAGCTTATAAAAATGCCAGGGTGTACAAGGAATGAATAAAAGTATTTCATGGTCAAGCAATTCTTAAAAAATCTTTTACTTCTAGACAGAAAGTTCTCTTGTATAATTCTAGATTACACCTATTCCCTAGAAACCTATGATCTAGATGGATAGAACCTTTCTTAGTTTAAGAAGTCTGCCCGCATGAGGTAGTAGAAATCAAAAATTCAAGCAATGGTGTTGTATTTAAAGTAAACAGTCAATGATTAAAATCATTCTTGGAATTACTTAATGAAGTTATTGAGGAAGCCATGGTTTTCTATAAACCAACATATCTCGGTTGATCTATTTTTAGCATTTAGTTTGACTGAAGATTTTAAACTTAGTGCTCCTGGGAGGCAACTCAGATCCTTGCATTTTAATTTCTCTTTTTAGTTTATTTAGATCTTATTTTAGTAAAGTCAATGTTGAATAAGTTGGGGAGAAGAGCTAAAATAGCATCCTCAAGAACATGTCAAGACACCTACTGAACCAAGGACATATCAAATCAGATGTATTCTTTCTTTTTTATCTATTGCATTTTTAATTTTCCTTACCTTATTAAGGATAATGTAGAATAAGTTGGAGGATGAGAGATAAACTTTGAACTTTACTTTGAACCTTTGCACTTACAAATTTATTGATATTTATATAACTGACTATGCTTTAGACTTGAGTAATATTAGATGTTTTAGCAGCATATGATGCACACTTTAGATAAGTTAGGAAGTATCGAGGGACTATATATAATTAATACAATTCAATAGAAGGTTGAGTATAGAATAAAAATTTATTTTTGAGCATTTCTAACTTATCCTGTTTATATCTAATGAGAGTCGACGTTTTATGGGCATAAGTGGGATATGTTGATGCATATAGTTCCTTCAATATATATATATTGGTTTTCTATCAAGTAATCGAATCTCGTTTCCTAAGTAAGCAATGATATTCTCGTCAAAATGTAGGTAATGTTAAAAAAAAAAAAAATTGATACAACCAAGTCTCAATCCATAGTCTATTTGACTCAAGTTAATAAATCTTAGGGATATTTTACACCTAATGCCCTAAAGCTAATTGGTTTGGGAGTTATTGGCCTAACACTCGCTACAAGGGTTGAATAGAAAGCTTAAGGTGTTAAGGCATTCCACGAACTATATTTTCATAAAAAAAAAAAAAAAGGAATGAATATATGAATGCATAATGATAATTATCATAAAGTACTAATAAAAAATATTAAATAATATAATATTTAATATTTATTTGAAAGAATTAATATTTTTATTTATGTTTTATAGGAAAGGAACCCACCAACATGAAGAGCTTGATTTATAGGTTCAAACGGATCAAATTTCACGTGAATCAAAGCTAAATTGGAATTATTATGGAAGCCAAAAATTTAAATAAAGAAAAAAATTATTAATCAACTAAACCAGCCTGCTGAACTAGCCGGTCTAGTAAGAGCCATCCATGGGCCGATCCGCTAGAGTCCAATGCATAGTACCCACTTCCCCCCCTTCGTCATGATGTCAGGCAAACGCCAACCAATCGCCCAGTCCATGATGGACTGACGGCTAACTCAATAGACCTAGACCCTTAAAGGGTCCAAGAAAATCAATCACGATGCATGATGGGGTCTAGGGCATTTTGCGCAATGTGACAATTGGAAGCATTCTTCAGGGGTGTTCGGACGATGGGGACGAGCATCAATTTTGATCAAAAAAACTTTCTAGCTCGATCATGCACGGATGGATGGCTCTTAGAGCAGTCGATTGCTATCCGATAATGGAGACAAATTCCTAGGGTCATCAGGAATTGCCAGGCATTCCTATGCACAATCCGACGGTCTTCAAGTTCATGAAGGATTGATCTAATGTTTAGGATTTCATCAGCTTCAAATAATTCAAGCCAAACTCGAATTGGACTTTGGAAAAGACCCCAAAACTCCTAATTTTCTCCTCTATTTAAACCATGTTCACGCCAGAAGCAAAGAGAGGTCCTAGGAGCAACAACACAAAATTTCTTCTTCTTTTTTCTCTTTTTCTTCCTTTTTCTTTTATTTTTCTTCCATCCAAGAAGCTTGAAGATGACAATTATAAAGGAATTTTCAAGCATGCATGGCTAAGGATCTCGTGTCTCTAGGGAGTAAGGAAAGTCTTCAGTATGAGAGTTTGTAATTAAACCTTATTTTTTTTATTTGAGTAATATTTTTTTTATCTATTTTTTTTGTATGCCAATCTTATTTATGCTTTAATGTTAAATTTCTTATAATTTATAACTAAAGAGATAGATCGTGATCGCAAAAAAATATGGTCTATGCTCAAGTTAGAATAAATTATAAGAATTATTAAATTAAAATTTTATATTTTTTTATTGCATGATCTAAATAATCTATATCTGTAAGATAGATCATGAGCATGTTAGATATAGTCCATGCTTGGTAGAATAGGTTATGTTGGAACTAAATCAAAGAAACAAATATAAGATTGCATATCCATAATAAAAAGATTGCGTGAGCAATTATAAACTTGAATATTGAAGATGGAACTAAAATCTGAGATAATTTTTTTTTCCTAATTAATTGATTAAAAACTACTTTTCTACTACTTTTTTTTAAATTTTCTACTACTTTAAGAATGTCAAAATCAATCAAATAATCTTTTTTATTTTTTAATTAACTATCCTCGATATCAGAGGAAATCGACACCTGACTCACTACTATTCTAATCCATAGTAAATTAGGCTTAATTTTTATTTGTTGCTCTAAATGATAAGCAGTCAAATTTTTGACACCGTTATCGAAGATCTTGGCATGATTGATAAAAAATAATAAATAAATAAATAAAAATTAGGAAAAAGTTATTTTTATTGATCTTTAATTTTATTTAGTTATTAATACTTGTCATAACTACTTTCTTGCTTTCTATAGTTTAGACTAATTTGCTGTTTCTTGAGACTTAATCACTTGAATTTGCTTTCTTTTGTAAAATCAAATAAATCAAAATAAAAAAAATCTATAAAAAGATAAAACTTTAAATCCTAAAAATTCATCGACATCTCATAACACTTAAATGATTAAGCATAACCTTAAATATTAAATAAAATTAATTTTTAACATATTTGGACATCTTGTTTTATTTGCATTGCACATTCATAATATATTTCAAGGGCACAACCCATTAAATAAGATAAGATGAAAATTTCATCACCCTTTCTTAGCCTATAAATCACCGTCCTTTATATTGCATTGGCCTAGATCTTAATTTAAAATCAATTAGATGTTGGCCCCTAAGGATATTCGAGCTCAATAGGATAAGAAAACTCTAGGGTTGGACTGGGTTTGGGTTAGTTAATTGTTTGGTGTTTAAGACAAGTGGTTCAAAGATTGTGGTTTTCAATTGATTGTGTTGTCTGACCTGGTGAATTCAGTTGGTGTCTAAGAAAAATAACAAGTAAGAAACCTCTCATATCTTACACTTATTTGGCTGAATCAGTTAGTCAATTTTGATTTTGGAGTGCTCAAAGGTGACCTTGGAATAGTTAGGAGCTATCTAGATCTAGTTTAATCCTAGAATAGAGAGTCCGTGCTTGCTTAACTTGAGTGCAATTAACACCAAATTCAAACCTAATTAAAGCAGTCTTCTTTCTTTCATCTCTAGATTTAGGACTCCTTAGGACTCATCTTTAGAACCCTTTTTTTTCTTTTCTCTCATCTTTCTAAAAAAATTAAAAAAATAAAATAATAATAATAAATAAAATTATAAAATAGCAATTTGGAAAAGAAAGTCTGATCAGTCAGTAAGAATAGATCCAAACTCTATCCTAATCTAAAAAATTGCTAAGTTCATGATGAGTGAGATAGATCAAGAACCTCAGATCCTAATGGACTTTTGCATCTTGTGGGCTCAACCCAACCATCTTGTATTTGATTATCCTAGACCAATGCACCCAATTTTGAGATTAAACCTCAAATCATCAATATGATCCCTAAATTCATTGAGATTGAAGATGCATATATTTTCATTAGAGAATTTGAGGAAGTATGTGATACTATGAGAATGCACCAGCTCTCGGAGGATGCCACTAAACTAAGACTAATTAATTTTGCCCTTAAGAAAAATGCAAAAAAATGGCTATATAATCTGCCCAACCACTCAATCACTATATGGGATGGCTTTGTCAAAGTGTTCTTAAGAAAATTCTTTCCTCATCATAAAATAGCAAAATTAAGGAATGAAATTAATCAATTCTATCAGTTAGAGGATGAATCATTCTAGAAATGTCTAGACCATTTTAAAAATCTCTTAAGCCAATGCCCACATCATGGGATAGAAACTTGGAGGTTGTGTCAAATAATTTATAAAGGTCTAGAACCAAATTCAAGAACCATGCTAGAGTTGATGTGCCAGGGCCAATTCATGTATCAAGAAGCTAATGAGACCTGACAATTTTTGGAAGATCTAGTAGAAAAGAGTTTGCAATGGAAGGTAACTAGGGAACCTATGCCAATAAGAGGTGGTATACATCAAGTTCTATCAACTCTAGCTTTAGAAGCCAAAATTGCCACGTTGCAATAGAAATTTGAGGACTTAGAATTAAAAAGATCAATCAATGTAAACCAAGTTTTTGCATCTATGTATAATGGATGCAGTGCACCAGACCATGTCATAGAAGAATGTCCCCTCCTAATAAACTAGATTGATAATGATTATGCACAAGTGAATGCAGCATACCAAAGACCAAATAATAATTCCGATGCATCCACTTATAATCCAGGATGGAGAAACCACCCCAATTTTTCATGGTCACAAGGTTTGAATGTAGAAGGTCCTAGCATCAACCAGTCAAATCCAAGGCCTAACCCTATGCTAAACAATCCACCAGGCTTTAATAATAATGAAAAAAAATTAGACTCTCTTAAAAAATGCCTAGAAATTTTGATAAAATAATTTATGGATAACTCATCTACCCTTCATAAATTCATGCAAAACATGGATTAAGCATAAATTCAAACTCCCAAGCCATTGTCCATCTAGAAATGCCGTTGGGTCAGTTAGCTTCAGCTCTTAGTGAAAGAGAAAAGGGTAAATACCAAGCCAACCTAAATCTAACCCTAGAACACAAAATAACTAGAGACCACAATAAGAACCCCAGATCGACCAATTAAATTCCATTCATATATTAAGATCTGGAAGACAAATAGATAACTTGGTGGAGACACTTGAATTGGAGGAAGACATAGAAGAACCACTACCTCAACTAAGTTCTGACCTGAGCTAGTCTAAGGAACCTGAAACATCTCAATCTGATGAAAATCTTAATGCACCAATTGAGCCCATACCTAAATCTGTTAGACCAACTACTAATGTTATGGCTCCATTCCCAAATAGACAAAAGCCCAACC
>QRFJ01006885.1:0-24221 GCA_006176705.1 Cocos nucifera
ATTAAGTCTAATTAAATATTATTTAATTAGATTTGTTTGAGCTTGATTGGATCAAGTTCAATTGGTTTATTGGATAAGCCAAGTGCAAGAAAGAACTAGTCCTAGTCTAACTAAGACTCGGATTAACCCAATTTTCTAATTTAATTAGAAAATAAATTAGAATTAAATATAATTTAATTTAATTTAATTAAGTTCTTAAATAGATTAGGGTCTTATTTAATTGGATTGGTTTAATCTTGATTTTATTTGGTTAAAAGATCTTGTTTAACCAAGTCAAAATAGGAGTCCTACTGTGACTAGGACTCCCTATCTCCTTGCACCACCTTGGTCTCAACACCCTCCATACCTATTTTTTAGATATTTTTCATGGAAGGATCAACCATCGAAGAAGGATCAGCACAGTACTAGCATGTTATACTGATTTTCTGCATCGAACTTCAGATCAGAGATCATAGGCTCACGTGGATGATTCCTAGAGGCCAGATGCGTGCGCGGCTCATGACTTCATCCTCAAGCCTGGATCAGCAAGCTAGAACATCTAAACTTGCTCAGATAATAGATATGATCTATAAACTTTATACCTGCATTTGATGTAGTATACATCTTGGTTGATTTGATCAATCTTTTTCTTTCTTATTTAATTTTAATTTTTAATTTAATATTATACCTTAATCACGTAATAGATCTGAGATCTAGGTATTTACATGATTATTTAAATAAATTTTAGATTTATTTATATCTTCCACTACAAGATCTTGAAAAAGTTTCAAGATCTACCTGTGAAACCCTAGTCTGATTTCTTCAATTGGTATCAGAGTAAGGTTCTTATTGCATGATTTTTGTGCATATCTAGATTATTTCTTAGATTAGATCTAATTTATAATCTAATTATTAAATATAAAATTTTAAAAAAATAAAGTATTTTAGATTGTATGGACTGTTATATGGTTGTCCTGCTGTAAGGTTTATCCCTTACAGTGAATAAATTATCCTAATACAAGCTGATCTAAAATATTAATCATAAAATTTTAGATTAGATCTAAAATAATTTATGATCTGATTAAAAATATTTTAATCTAATTTCAATCATCATAAATATGTTGATTTGATCTAGGAATATTTATGATTGATTATTATTGAAACTATTTCAATTACATGAACCTGTTTAGATTCGATCTAAAGTATTTTTATGTTTATTTTACCTGCATATTGATTATAATTCAAACATGCAATTTGGTTGATAGAACCATATTGTAAAAATATTTTACAAACATAAAAATTATTTTTAAAAAGCCGAACCCCAACCCTCAGTCCAAAACTTAATTAAGAATTAAGAAGTTTATTGATTAGGATCTAAGATTGTGAATTGAAGATCCTAAGACATAAATCATAACACATTGGATTAAATGGATTAGTGGGGATTAGGTCCTTTAATTGGGTTAGACCTAGGGTTAGATTAAAGAGTGGACTTAATTAGAGAATTGACTAAATCTAATCAATTGTTGTCTTAGATTAGGTCAAGAATTCTCTAGATCAATTATAATAGTTATAGTTGGTCAAGTCCATATCTTTAACAAGACCCAAGATGGACTTGATTCTTGGCTATGCAGTCTAGCATGAATTATTAGGTTGACCTAATTGAAACTAATTAAGTCAGTTGGTGTCTAAGATAAATCAGATCGGTGGTTTTTAATTGGTAGACCGCTTATCTGGCCATTTCTGATGGTGTCTAAGATAAGCCTAGCAGACCCTTCCACTGATCGAACTTACCTGACCTCTTGGTGAGATTATGTTTTAATCGGATCGCTTGACTATTTGAGCTAATCCATGTCAGCTAGATAAATTAGTTTGACTGATTTAAGTGCTCCTAGACTAGCCTATTAATGGTCTCCCTTAAGCTGACTTGGTGAAGTTAGTAGGAGGATCATGACAAGCTGGTTAATTTGACCTACTCACTTCTATAAATAAATCTTCTAAAATTATTAAGTCCCTAAAATGAAATAGTTATATGATAACTGGATCAAAGCCTTTCATTATAGTGGATGATAATAGGTCCATCAGTTGGATAATTATTGGAGGCCCAAAGGCTTGGTGCTTATCGATTGATAAAATTATCATTCATTATATGATCTCTTGGATACATCTTTCTAAATGATGGTCAGGTGGGCCAACCAAAGTTGGGCCTAATCATTCATTAGTTGGATGGGCCAAGTATGGTCATGTTAATGGTTGGACCTAACTGAACCCTTTTCTAAGAAGGCCAAAGCCAACTGATCAGGACCTAGGGCAAAATTTAATTACTGAAAATTATTTAGAGAAATAATTGGTTATGAACTTATCCTTAGATGTACATGGGTGGGCCAACCAAAGTTGGGCTTGTGTACAGTCTATGTGGATTCTAGTATCTACTAAGAAATTAGGATAATTTCTCGAATTGGAGGTAGAGGCTACCAATTCGAATGAAATAGTAGGAGAAATCTTTTTGATTAAAGTCCAAATCTTTAGATTTAACAAATCAATTACTAATTAGATTTTGATTTTCCTTTGTGCAGACATGGTCATTTTTCTATCGCTCCGAACATTATTGGACAATGATAAGTTGGTGGGACCCAACTTCCATAGCTGGTACCGAAAGTTGAAGATTGTCCTGGAGCATGAACGGATCCTATATGTGCTGATAGATCCTGCACCTAAGGAGCCAGCTATCAATGCACGTGGAACAGTTAGAGAGACTTATCAGAAGTGGCTCAGTGATTGAACTATGATGCACTGCATTATGCTGATTGTGATGAGCGACGAGTTCAGTTGCAGGTTTGAGATAGCTCAGCCAAATGAAATGCTCCAAGTATTGGAGGATACTTTTGGCACACTCGATGATGTTGGGAGGCATAAGACTAGTTGCACCATCTTCAATGCCAAAATGTTGGATGGAGCCTCTATCACTGATCAAGTACTGTATATGATCGAGCTGATAGAGCGCTTGAGCAAACTCGACTTTTCTTGCATGAACAACTTGAGAAAGATGCAATACTAAACTCGCTACCAAAGTTCTATCTCCCTTTTCTTACTCATTATAGAATGACAAAGCTTGAAGTAAACTTAAAGGATTATGCCCTTAAGCCAATTTATTTTTGGGATGTTCTTTGTCTTCCAGACTCATGTAATGACATTTTTAAATAAGACAATTATTTCATTATATGCAGTATCTTATGATGAACCCTATAAATTAGGGCTATAATTTTAGGATTATGATGAGATCATACTAGTGAGACCTAAAATCTTAAAATTCTAATTTAAATATTACTAGTCGATGAGACATTGAGTTAGGGATCAATGCTTTTCGGTTAGACTAGCACATTCTTTATATGCTCAATTAAGAGGGTGATTGATCTCATAATAACCTATGTATGATACTAATACAAGAATGTGAGTGCTCATTAGAGAATGAGTTCACTGAATTGATCCGAATTGAGAATATCTAATAGAGTCTTATCTACATGTCAGTAGATGGTTCTCATAGTGGAATTTGTGCATGTAATCCATTGACCTGAAACTATCATAGAATCTTATATATATAAATCCACATTTTTGGTTCAAACTCATTCATGACTCAGTTATGTACGGGATGTTCTAGATATGGTAGATTATATATATGAAGGTTGTGAGTAGGTTAACATGGAATCGATCACTCCTGGTAAGAGGAAATAGCATCCTACCTGCTTCAAACAAATAATGATTCAGGAAGACTTTGATCAAAGCAAGCATGAAAATTAGAAATGATTTCTAATGTTTCATTAAATGAATCATTATCATAAGATTGAAAGTGAAATGAATATGATATTGAGGTTGACATATTTCCATACCTAGAGTCATATTTAGGATGCAGGGAGATCGAAGGATCTAGTTGCATGGTAAATTTCACTGAAGGATATGTTTGGTATTTTCATCAAAATTTCACATCTTTCAGGTAGTCATGATACGTTGCTAGATGTCAATCATGTATTGTGAGTTTGATCAAGTTAAAATTTTAATTTGATCATTAAATTAGAAAGTGTTCTAATTTAAGTCAAATTGGGTTGGCTAGTTTTGACCTAAATCAGTTTAGTTGAGTTCTAACCAGATTAGGTCAAATCACATCCAAACTCACTGCTGGTTAGATGTGGAACCCAATGGGTCACACACAAAAAGAATTGATTAAGGGTCTAATTAGATTAGACCATGTTTGCAAGATGAATATGCTAGCACATATAGCAAACCCTAGCACCAGGATTTGAATTGGATTCGAATCAGCTTCCGATTTGGGCTAATTTAGATCCGATTTGGGCTAAATAGGAATTGGTCTTGAGTTGGATTAATCTAGATTGATTGGGCTTCAAATTAGGTGCCTCATATCTACATCCCATGCACCAGAGAGTCTCTCTCTTGCACATGAAAAGTATTTCATGCGCAAAGGATACTTTAGCGCATGGAATATGATAACGCCTATCTTCTTTGACTTTTCCCATATATTATGTCGCATAATTTTTTTTAATTGGTGTGGACATCAGATATGGGGCACAGAAGAGTCCTTTTATAGATAAAAGACTTTGTTTTCTTTTAAATATTTTCACCCATGTTGTTTTGTCGCCCAAGATACCTTGCCGCTCAAGACCCCATACCGCCTACTCCTCCTTGACGTCTCTTGGACCAAGTCAAAAGCTCTTGGAACTTTGACTATTCAAAGTTTTTCTTCCGTGCCTTCTTGCTGAATGGGCGTCCCTTTTTAGAGCTATTGGATGGCTTTGTTTCATGATCTAATGGATGAAAAGGGTGGTCCCAAGGATGAAGCATCGCGACTCTTCATAAAAAATACGTAGAATTAGTTCGAAGAGTTTTTCTGCTTTAAGGCACCTCTTGGACTAAGTCTATATCTCATTTCTCTAATAAGGTATGAGATTGGCTGATGGGGTGTGAGAAATGGATAAGGAAAGGGTGTGAGATTTTTGTTGGCATCATTACATACATTATAAATAAGGGTGTGCATCAAGAGTCCGAGGAGGTGAACATTATCTTTTCTTTCTTACAAGAGTTTCTTTTTGTCCAATTTTCTTTCTTTCTTTCTCTTATCTAGACCTTGTCTTTATAAGGATAAGAAGTCATCTTAAGACTAAGAGATTAGGAAGGAAAATTAAGAAGACAAAAGAAAAAAAAAGATAGATAAGAAAAGGCAAGGAAGGTGACATAAAGGCATAAGAAGGTCTTGCCCATTTAATTAATGTTCTTATTAAAAGAATTTTAATTATATAAATCAGAGGTACTGGTGTTTTGATCAAGTCTCTGTGTGGATTAATATTGGAGGATGAACACGTGGGCACCTGGTGGAACCCCTAATAGACTACTACCGACAATCAGGGTTAATTTAGGATTTAGCGATAAGAGGTATGTTCTAATACTTTCTTTTATATTACAAATGCATGTTATATGATTTAATTGCTAATAAGGTGGTCCTAGGGTTTTGGGTTTGGTTTATTTTGATTTCATATTTTGCTTTGAAATCCATGCTTCCGTCATATACACCAAACCTATCAGTGGTATCAGAGCAAGCCTTATTAGGTTAAATCATATAATGCTTTGCTTATAGTATAATGGAATAAATAAAAAATATGATATAATATTTTTTAGCATGTTTTTATTTATATGATGAGATCATATTCTTTTACTTATCATAATGAGATTATGTTATATATATTATTCTGTAAAGGTTGCCCTAATATAGTGGAAAGTATTTACTATATAATGATGGTTATCCTAGAATAATTATACATGTTAATAGATATATATATTTTATTAATGCTATTAGATATTTAGTTTGATATCTAGACAATTTAAATCCCTCTATAAAACTATATCTAGTTGTAGTGTAATTAATCTATAGCTGAATCAGTCGGGATGTCTAATTGATCAATCGGTGTCTAGAAAAAATGGTTCATGATTGGTAAAGAGAACATGATTTTTAATTAGTTCCGTTATCTAACCTGGCAAATTTATTGGTGTCTAAGGAAAGCAATGGGGGGACTCCCACTTCTCTCCCATTTATCTTGCCGATTCGATTAATTTAATTCCAGATTGAAATGCTTAGAATTATATTCACTACATTAAGGCCTTCCTTCATACTAGTTTCTTATTACGTCCTAAACCATATTAGTTCTATTGTGTAAACACAAGATCTATTATGAGGAATGATGTAATATTAATCTAGTGCATTGAGATGCTTACAGCATTTTGAATATACTACTTTGTTGTGTAATACAAAAGTAGTTATATTTCATTATGATTGTATAGAAATGAAGGGTTCTACTTAAACTAAAATATTAATGTTTGTTGTGTTAACACAAGGCTATTAATGTTTTAGAGGCAAAAATTAAATGAGAGTTGCATTAAATACAATTGGAAAGAGTTTCCTACTTATGAACTTATAACAGGTTTGTTGTTCAACCACAGAACTTTTTATAAGGAATTAGGATCTTATTCTCACTAAAAAAAACTATAAGAGGGTTATATTTTTAGTGGGAGACAATTAAATTAAAGTCCTAATTTAATTATGTTTGTCATCATGAGTTGTTTGCTTATATATATTGTTCTTTATTATGTAGATAAATGGCTTCTTCACTTTCATTGCATTCAATTTTGGATTCAAATAAATTGATTGATCAAAATTATGTTGACTAGTTGAGAAACCTTAAAATAGTACTCAGTCAAAAAAAACTCTCCTATTTTCTTGATGCCCCTGATCCTAAGCCATTAGAAAATGATGCCACGGATGAAGATAAGTCCACATACCAGATGTGGCAAAATGATTCCCTTACTGTCAAATGCATTATACTTACCTCTATGAATAATGAATTACAGAGGCAGCATAATGGCATGGACACTCAATCCATATTGCTCAATCTAAAAGAGTTTTATGGAGAGCATAGTAGGACTGCTAGATATGTGATATCAAAGTAATTATTTCGTGCAAGAATGATAGAAGGAACATCCGTACAAAATCATGTTTTGATGGTAATTGACCTAATCACTCGATTAAGTCAATTAGGTTTTGTTACGGATGGAGAGTTAAGTCAGGATTTGATCCTACAATCACTCTCAGAATCATTTTCTCAGTTTGTCGTGAACTATCACATGAACAAACTAAATTCTTCGTTGCCTAAGCTGTTAAATATGCTCAAGACAGTAGAAAGCCATATCAAGAAAGATAAGGCTCCTCTTCTTCTTGTGGATGGGATCGCTAAGAAGAAGGTAGGAAGAAAGGGTTCAAAAAGAAGGTTGAATCCTAAAAGTGGTATAAATTTTAAGAAAAAGAGGAAGAAGGTCTCTGGATTGACGACCATTTTCATTGTGGCAAAGCAGGTCATTGGAAGAGAAATTGCAAGGCTTACCTTACAATCGTGAAGTCTGGTGCAAATAATGCACCAAAAGGTATGTATGAGATACATACTATATTATCATTAAATTCTTTCATTTCAAATTCTTGGATATTAGATACCGACTATGGTTTTCATATCTGCAAATCTTTGCAGGGGCTGCAAAAAATTAAGAGTTTGAAGAAAGGTGACTTCAAACTCTATGGCGCTGGAGGAGATTCTATCCAGGCAGAAGCTGTAGGGACAAAAATATTGAAGTTACCTTATGGAAAGATCTTAGAGCTTACAAATTATTATTATATGCCTAAGATCATTAGAAATATTATATCTATACCCTTGTTATTAAAACAAGGTTATAGTCTTAATGTAACGAGCGAAGGTTGCTCGATCAAATATTCTAATGAAAATATTTGTTTTGGCATATTTAGCAATGGTTTGTTAACTCTATGTTTGGATGACAATATATTTCATATTGATGAAAATAGAAAAACGTAAGAGAGATGACATAAATAATACTTTACTTTGGCATTGTCGATTAGGTCATATTAGTGAGGCTAGGATTAACAAGTTATACAAAGAAAAGTTCTTTGATTCTTTTGATTATGAATCATTAGGAACTTGTGAATCATGCCTCATGGGTAAAATGACCAAGATTCCATTTAGTGGACATGGAGAAAGGACAAAAGAGTTATTAGGACTTGTACATACAGATGTATGTGGTCCTATGACAACTCAAGCCAGAGGAGGATACTCTTATTTTATAACATTCACTGATGATTTATCTAGGTTTGGATATGTGTATCTTATGAAACACAAATCAGAAGCCTTTGATAAATTTAAAGAGTATCAAAGTATGGTCGAAAAACAAACTGGATAATGTATAAAAATCCTTCGATCTGATCGAGGAGGAGAATACTTATCTAGTGAGTTTCTAGACTATCTTAAATTTAAAAGGATTCTCTCTGAATGGACACCTCCTTATACACCGCAATTAAATGGTGTAGCCGAAAGGAAAAATTGTACCTTATTAGATATGGTACGGTCCATGATGTGCTTCACTGAATTACCTATTTCCTTCTAGGGTCATACTCTAGAGACTGCAATTTACATCTTGAATAGAGTACCTTCTAAATCTGTATCTAGTACTCCATATGACATATGGAGAAGTAAGAAACCTAATCTTAAGTATCTTAAGATATGGGGTTGTCCAGCATATGTCAAAAGAAATTTTGGACATAAACTTGATGCTAGATCAGACAGATGTCTATTTATAGGATATCCTAGAAATAGTATAGGATATTTATTCTACCATCCTACTGAACAAAAGGTATTTGTAAGTAGGCATGCCATTTTCATGAAAAAAGAATTTATCCTAGAAAAGGGCAGTGGCAGAAATATTGAACTTAGTGAAGTTCAAGAAAATCAAATAGAATATTTCTCAACCAAATAATCACATAAAAGAATCAGAACACATAACTCCTATCCATAGGTCTAAAAGAGTAAGAAATACACCTATTAGGTATGGGTTCATTATTGAGAACAATGAAGCCCAAGTCATTGAGAATGATGAACCTCTGACCTATACGGAAGCAGTCAAAAGTAAGGACTCTTACAAATGGCTGGCTGCCATGCAATCCGAAATGGAATCCATGCACACCAACAAAGTATGGACTTTGGTGGATGCACCAAAGGATATAAATCCTATTGGATGCAAATGGATTTTTAAGAAAAAGATTGGAGCTGATGGTCAAATTGAAACCTATAAGGCCAGATTGGTGGCTAAGGGTTTTAGGCAAAAATAAGGGATTGATTATGATGAAACATTTTTTTACCTGTTGGCCATGCTCAAATCTATTCAGATTATGCTTGCCTATAGCAGCATACCATGATTATGAAATATGGCAAATGGATGTAAAGACTGCCTTCCTTAATGGTTTCCTTGAGGAGGAGGTCTATATGTCACAGCCAGAAGGGATTTGAGTCAAATGAGAGACCAAATCAGGTATGCAAACTTAAGAGATCCATTTATGGATTAAAGCAAGCATCAAGGAGTTGGAACATCCATTTTGATGAAACAATAAAAGAGTTTGGTTTTATCAAGAATGTGGATGAACCATGTGTGTACAAGAAAACTAGTGGAAGAACCAATAGTCTTCTTGGTTCTGTATGTAGATGACATACTCCTTCATTGGGAATGATATCCCAATGTTACAATCAGTCAAATTATGGCTATCAAATAAGTTTTCCATGAAAGATTTGGGAGAAGCATCCTATATACTAGGAATAAAGATCTATAGAGATAGATCTAAGAGGATGCTAGGCTTGTCCCAATCAAGGTACATTGACTTAATACTGAAAAGATTTAGTATGGATGGAAGTAAAAGAGGTTATTTATCCATGAGTCAAGGCATACATCTCTCTAAAAAGATGTCTCCAAAAACACCTAAAGAGAGAAATAAAATGTGTTCTATTCCTTATGCTTCGACTGTTGGATCAATAATGTATGCCATGTTATGTACAAGGCCTGATGTTGCTTATGCTTTAGGCATTGCAAGTAGATTTCAAGCTGATCCAGGAGAGGATCATTGGAAAGCTGTGAAAAATATTCTTAAGTACTTAAGAAAGACTAAAGATATTTTTCTTGTATATGGTGGTTCTGATCTTAAACTAGAAGCATATTTTGATTTCAGTTTTCAATCAGACCCAGATGATAGCAAATCCATTTTAGAGCATGTCTTTACTCTGAACAGTGGAGCAGTGAGTTGGAAGAGTACTAAGCAACCAACTATAGCTGGCTCAACCACTGAAGTAGAATACATAGCTATAAGTGAAGCCGCCAAGGAAGCTATCTGGATGAAAAGGTTCATCACTGAATTGGGAATTATTCCTGAAATTGAGAAATTAGTACCACTTTACTATGATAATACTGGAGCTGTAGCTCAAGTGAAGGAACCAAGGTCTCATCATAAATCCAAACACATTCTGAGATGCTTCCATCTCGTTCGAGAAATTATTGAAAGACAAGATGTAGTCATAGAATGAGTAGATATAAAAAACAACATAGCAGATCCATTCACTAAGGCTTTACCACTGCAACTGTTTGATCACCACCTTGATTGTATGGGATTAAAATATAAGGGCGGTTGGCTTTAGTGCAAGTGGGAGATTGAAAGGATTATGCCCTCAAGCCAATTTATTTTGGAGATGTTCTTTGTCTTCCAGACTCATGTAATGACATTTTTAAATAAAAGCAATTATTTCATCATATGCAGTGTCTTATGATGAACCCTATAAATTAGGGATATGATTTTAGGATTATGATGAGGTCATACTAGTGAGATTGAAAATCTTAAAACCCTAATTTAAATATTCCTAGTTGATGAGACATTGAGTTAGGGATCAATGTTTTTCGGTAAAACTAGCACATTCTTTGTATGCTCAATTAAGAGGGTGATTGATCTCACAATAACCTATGTATGACACTAATACAAGAATGTGGGTGCTTATTAGAGCATGAGTTTACTGAATTGATCTAAATTGAGAATATCTAATGGAGTCTTATCTACATGTCAATAGATGGTTCTCATAGTGGAATTTGTTAATGTAATCCTTTGACCTGAAACTATCATAGAATCTTATATATATAAATCCATATTTTTGGTTCAAACTCATTCATGACTCAGTTATGTATGGGATGTTCTGGATATGGTAGATTATATATATGAAGGTTGTGAGTATGTTAACATGGAATCGATCTTTCCTGATAAGAGGAAATAGCATCCTACCTGCTTCAAACAAATAATGATTCAAGAAGACTTTGATCAAAGCATGATTAGAAATGGTTTCTAGTGTTTCATTAAATGAATCATTATCATAAGATTGAAAGAAAAATGAATATGATATTGAGGTTGACATATTTTCATACCCAAAGTCATATTCAGGATGTAGGGAGATCGAAGGATCTAGTTGCATGGTAAATTTCACTGAAGGGTATGTTTGGTATTTCCATCAAAATTTCACATCTTCTGGGTAGTCATGATACGTTGCTAGACGTCAATCATGTCTTGTAAGTTTGATCAAGTTAAAATTTCAATTTGATCATTAAATTAGAAAGTGTTCTAATTTAAGTCAAATTGGGTTGGCTAGTTTTGACCTAAATTGGTTTGGTTGAGTTCTAACCAGATTAGGTCAAATCACACCCAAACTCACTACTGGTTAGATGTGGAACCCAATGGATCACACACAAAGAGAATTGATAGGGTCTAATTAGATTATACCATGTTTACAAGATGAATATGCTAGCACATATAGCAAACCCTAGCACCAGGATTCGAATTGGATTTGAATCAGCTTTCGATTTGGGCTAATTTAGATCCGATTTGAGCCAAATAGGATTTGGTCTTGAGTTGAATTAATCTAGACTGATTGGGATTTAGATTGGGTGCCTCATATCTACGTCCCATATGCCAGAGAGTCTCTCTCTTACGCATGGGAAGTATTTCATGTGCAAAGGACACTTTGGCACATGGAATATGATAATGCCTACCTTCTTTGACTTTTCCCATATATAATGTCGCATAATTTTCTTTAATTGGCATGGACATCAGATATGGGGTGCAGAAGAGTCCTTCTATAGATAAAAGACTTCTTTTCCTTTTAAATTTTTTTGCCCATGTTGTTTTGTCGCCCAAGATACCTTGCCGCTGAAGACCCCATGCCGCCTACTCCTCCTTGACGTCTCTTGGGCCAAGTCAAAAGCTCTTGGGACTTTGACTATTCAAAGTTTTTCTTCCATGCCTTCTTGCTGAATGGGTGTCCCTTTTTAGAGCTATTGGATGGCTTTGTTTCATGATCTAATGGATGAAAAGGGTGGCGCCAAGGATGAAGCATTGCGACTCTTCATAAAAAATATGTAGAATTAGTCCGAAGAGTTTTTCTGCTTTAAGGCACCTCTTGGACTAAGTCTATATCTCATTTTTTTTGATAAGGTGTGAGATTAACTGATGGGGCATGAGAAATGGATAAGGAAAGGGTGTGAGATTTTTGTTGGCATCCTTACGTACATTATAAATAAGGGTGTGCATCAAAAGTCCGAGGAGGTGAACATTATCTTTTCTTTCTTACAAGAGTTTCTTTTTGTTCAATTTTCTTTCTTCTTTTCTCTTGTCTAGACCTTATCTTTATAATGACAAGAAGTCATCTTAAGGCTAAGAGATTAGGAAGGAAAATTAAGAAGACAAAATAAAAAGAAAGATAGATAAGGAAAGGCAAGGAAGGTGACATAAAGGCTTAAGAAGGTCTTGCCCATTTAATTGAAGTTCTTATTACAAGAATTTTAATTATATAAATCAGAGGTGCTGGTGTCTTGATCAAGTCTCTGTGTGGATCAACGTTGGAGGATGAACACGTGGGCACTTGGTGGAACCCCTGACAGACTACTACCGATAATCAGGGTTAATTTAGGGTTTAGTGATAAGAGGTATGTTCTAATACTTTCTTTTATATTACAAATGCATGTTATATGATTTAATTGCTAATAAGGTGGTCCTAGGATTTTAGATTTGGTTTATTTTGATTTCATATTTTGCTTTGAAATCCATGCTTCCGTCATGTACACCAAACCTATGATAAACTACCATGGCTTACTGGGTTACTTCAAAACTTTGAGAAGGATCACCAGCTCCATAAAGAGTTGGTGAACTTAGTGGGAGGTTCGTCTTCTAGTTCTCAATCCTTTAGAAAAGAAAAGAAGAATAAAAAAAAGAAAACAAAGAAGGTGCAAGTTCAGGCTGGGACATCAGTGCAGGTCCAGATCAGAAAGATCACGCCTGATAAGAGTGAAGCTGAATGCTTCTTTTGCAAGAAGCGGGGGCATTGGAAGAGGAACTGTCCTCAGCACATTGCCTTCCTGGACCAGAACAGGCAGAGAAAGAAGTAAGCTATTACTGGGCAAGATATTTATATGATAACTCCTTGCAATTTCTCTATTTATGATATTACTGACTGGGTATTGGATACCAGTAGCCCTTACCATATTTGCAATTCATTGTAGGGGTTGCAGGTCAGTAGAAGATTCGAGCAAAGTAAGAGATTCCTAAACATTAGAGATGGAAGACCAGTTCTAGTTCTAGTTTTAGGAATTTTGAAACTTGTATTTGAATCTCATATCGTTGTTCTTAGTGATTATCATTTCTGTCCTAGTTTCTTTTTAAATATCATTTTTGTAGGCCTTTTAGCCATGAACAATTATGAAATTTCAATAAAGAAATGAATTTGTAATGTCATTATGAATGGTGTTACAGCTTTCTATGGATAATTGAATAATGAAATATATGTTATCACATCCTATTAATGTAGTCTATTCTACTAGCAAGCATACTAGATTAGATAGTGTATCAGATATCTACTTATGGCACTGTAGGCTAGGTCATATAAACAAGAATAGGATAAACAGGTTGACTTAAGAGAAAATTCTCGAAGTCAATAATTATGAATCACTTCCAACCTGTGAGTCCTATCTTTTTGGTAAAATGATCAAGTCACCTTTCACTAGAAAAGGTGAGAGAGCCAATGAGCTCTTAGGTCTAGTACATACCGATGCATGTGGACCAAAGAGCACAAGTGCCAGAGGTGGATATGTCTACTTCATCACTTTCATAGATGATCTATCTAGATATGGATATATCTATTTGATGAAATATAAGTCAAATTCTTTTAAAATATTCAAACGATTTTGAAGTGAAGTAGAAAAATAAACTGGAAAGAGTATTAAAACTCTTCGATTGATCGAGGAGGAGAATACCTTTCTAGTGAGTTTCTCACATATCTAGGAGAGAATGAAATTCTCTTCTAATGGACTCCTCCTGGAACACCACAGCATAATGGTGTGTCTGAAAGAAGGAATCGGACTTTGATAGACATGATCCGATCCATGATGGGATTTGCCAGCTTGTCGATATCCTTTTGGGGATATGCACTTGAATCAGCTTATTATCTATTAAATAGGATTCCAAGTAAGTCTGTAGTTGAAACCCCATATGAGATATGGACAGGATGTAAGCCAGCACTTTCACATCTTAGAGTTTGGGGGTGCTCGACTTATGTCAAATGATTAGTTACAAACAAACTTGGACCTAGGTCTGATAAGTGTACATTCATAGGATATCCAAAAGAGACCAAAGGATACTATTTCTACCATGCTGATGAACAAAAGATATTTGTCAGTCTTAGGGCAACCTTTTTGAAAAAAAAGTTCCTTGATAAAGAAACTATTCCCTCTAAGGTTGAACTTGATGAAGTTCAATAAGTAGAAAGTCTGACACAGAATGTTGAACTTAAGTTAGATTTGATCAGATCAGATTCGAAGCCTAGTGAACCCACACCATTAAGGCGATCCGGCGAAGTATCCCACCATCCGGATAGATACTATGGAATCTTGGTCCAAGATGGTGATCCCATCAAACTCGATGAGAATGATGAGGACCCGATCACTTATATGGATGCGATGCAGAGATCCGACTCTGAGAAATGGCTAGAAGCCACGAGATCCAAAATAGATTCCATGAAGATCAATGATGTATGGATATTAGTTGAACCACCTGAAGGGGTTAAACCCATTGGATGTAAATGGATCTTCAAAAAAAAAAGGGATGCAGACAGAAAGATGGAGACCTATAAAGCCCATCTAGTTACCAAGGGGTATCATCAATGTTATGGTATTGACTGTGACAAGACATTCTCTCCTATGGCAATGCTCAAGTCTATTTGGATCATGCTTGCCATTGCTTCCCATCTGGATTATGAGATCTGATAGATGGACGTGAAGACAACTTTCCTAAATGGAGAGCTGACCAAAGAGGTGTATATGATTCAACCTGAAGGGTTCACATCCATAGATAAGTCCAAGGTGTGCAAGCTTCAGAGTTTCATTTATCGATTGAAGCAGGCATCTCAGAGTTGGAACATGCATTTGATAAAATGATCAAAACGTATGGCTTCATTAAGAATGGAGAAGGACCCTATATTTACAAATGGGCAAATGGTCCAGCAGTGGGATTCCTTATTTTGTACATGGACGATATTCTCTTAATCGAAAATGACATCCTCGCACTACAAGGAATAAAAGTCTGGTTGTCATCACAGTTCTCCATGAAGGACTTGGGTGAACCATCCTACATCCTAGAGATGAAGATCTATAGGAATAGATTTAAAAGGATGCTTGGTATATCCCAATCCATGTACATAGAAATTGTGCTGAAGAGGTTCAGCATGGAGAATTCCAAAAAGGACTATCTTTCGATAGGCCAAGAAATTTCTCTCTCTAAGAATGATTGTCCGACAACTCCTGAAGAGACAGAGCATATGAGTAGAATTCCATATGCTTCAGTAGTGGGGTATATTATGTATGCAATGACATGTCTGAGATCAGACGTGGCATACTCACTAGGAGTAGTGAGTAGATACCAGTCTGATCCTAGAGAAAATCACTGGAAGGTGGTAAAAACCATTCTTAAGTATTTGAGAAATTCTAAGGACTAATGGTTGGTTTATGGTGAGTCAGATCTGAAGCTTATGGGATTTATAGACTTTAGCTTTCAATCTGATATGATGATAGTAAAAGTGTGTCGGGATATATCTTTACTCTAAATGGTGGAGCCATCTGCTGAAAAAATTCCAAGCAGCATATAGTGGCTGACTCTGTTTGCGAAGCAGAGTACATGGCAGCATCAGATGCAGCAAAGAAAGCTGTGTGGCTGAGAAAGTTCATCACCGAGCTTGGAGTAGCATCCTCCATTGATGGTCCAATCCTGCTCTACTGCGACAGCACTAGCACCATAGCTCAAGCAAAGGAACTAAAGGCACACCAGTGAATAAAGCACATTCTGCGTTGCTTCCATTTGGTCCGTCAGATCGTGGATCATGTTGATGTCGACCTTCAAAAGATCGATAAAATGGAGAACCTAGCCGACTCCTTCACTAAAGTTCTAGCAATCAAGAAGTTTGACAACCATAAATCGAAGATGGATATTAAATACTATGCCAAGTGGCTTTAGGATAAGTTGGAGTTGTTGGAAATTGTGTCTCCAAGCCAATCATCAGCTTATTGATGGTTGAGATATTGTAATTAATTTATTAATTAATAAAAATATTTTGACATCCTTTTCATCACAAGTTTACATCTTCTAATGAACTCCATTATTGTGATGAAGTCCTTAGGACTATTTAGCTTCGATAAAGAGAAAATTTATCGATTAGTCCTTAAATTTATTCATGACCAAATGATTGGTTGTTAATTAGGATGACAGCATCTATCGAGCACAGGTCGCTATATGCCATATAGGTTGGTTATCCTCTTAACTAAGATGTGTGGAGACATTGGTATGGCACACAGGTGAGATGTACAGGTACATCGTCATTGAACGTGACCAACTTCAGAGCATTCTACTATCGAGAATATTTCTGATGAGATATAGGTATAAGTATCCCTTAGACCTGAGATCACCTCAGTGACTTGCAAGCAACTTACTATGCTTTCGTACCAGACTAACTAAATTTCTAATTCAACAATGGAAGGCTTTTGGGCATAGTCAAATACTTATAAAGTTAGAGTGTGATCAAGATGAAATTGACCACTCCAAGAGTTAAAGAAGAATGTATCACTGTATTTTGATATAGCAAAACCTTGGCCTGGATAATCCATCAGATGGATTTAGTATTTTGAAATACAATGTGGACAACCTGATCAGAGTTAATAGTTGAACTCTGATGTGTCCTACAAGCATTGTGATCAAGGGGATGAATTATATAGTAACTATATCCGAATGGATTCTAAGGATGGTGTTCTACACCTTCGACCTATCCGACCGTCAGGTATCATTATTAGATGGTCACTTCAATTGGTATAAAAATTTATTTCTATGCTACTGACTTAGGTTTAGATCTATAAGGTCATACACATTAAAGCTTATAATCTGATCGGATGGTTGATCAATGATTAAGAATCGTTCTAGGGTTAAATAATCAATACGATTGGTGTTTAACCTAGTATAAGTGTTGCAGGAGGATCGATTAGCAATTAAATTGCTAATTAGCTTAATTTAATTAAACCAATAGATTGAGATTAAGTCTAATTAAATATAATTTAATTAGATTTATTTTGGGCTTGATTGGATCAAGTTCAATTAGTTTATTGGATAAGTCAAGTGCAAGGAAGAACTAGTCCTAGTCTAACTAAGACTCGGATTAACCCAATTTTTTAATTTGATTAGAAAATAAATCAGAATTAAATCTAATCTAATTTAATTTAATTAAGTTCTTAAATGGGTTAGGGTCTTATTTACTTGGGTTTATTTAATCTTAATTTTATTTGGTTAAAAGATCTTGTTTGACCAAGTCAAAATAAGAGTCCTAGTGTGACTAGGACTCCCAATCTCCTTGCGCCATCTTGGTCCCAACACCCCCATACCTATTTTTTAGATAATTTTCATGGAAAATCTCTTTCTTCTTGATTTCTATGCCCCCTCTCTCCCTCCAAGTCATATTTGGAAGTTAGGTGGAAGACCAAGTCAAAGAAGGAATTAGTTTTGCTTAGGATTCTATGAGATAGAATCCTTGTTGACCAAAATATCTTCCCTTGAGTGCTGCCCCCTCTTTTAATTAATTTTTTTTCTATTCTATGAAAATAATATCTTTTTTTGTGCACCCTCCCTTGCTGTTCCATGCTAAAAATTATGGATCAGGCGCCCAAGAATTGGGTGCCCCAACAACTTCCTATGTTTGGATATTCCTAGGTTAGAAATTTGACCTAACTTGGACTCTTCTTTTTTCCTATTTATTGGATGAATTTTATTCTAATTTTTTTGTAAAATATAAATCTTTGGAAAAAATTTGGGGTGTGCAAAAATTAGAGAAAGAGGGTCCTTGGGTGTGGGGGTTCCATAGGCACCAAACTAGGTGTCTAGGTGAGAGAAAAGAGAAGAAGAAGAGGATCTTCTTCTAGGGTTGTTTAATTTTCAATCTCTCTTCCTTTCTTTTGAGTTTTTTTTTTAAGAGAGTCTCATATCAGCAAACTCTCATATTCCTTCTCATATTTTGGAGAGTCCAAATTTTGAAGAAGGGGGCATCGGATCGATCATCAAAGAAGGATCAGCATAGTACTAGCATGTTGTACTGATTTTCTGCATTGGACTTCAGATCAGAGATCATAGGCTCATGCGGATGACTCCTAGAGGCCGGATGCGTGTGCGGCTTGTGACTTTATCCTCAAGCCTAGATCAATAAGTTAGAACATCTAAACTTGCTCAGGTAATAGATCTGATCTATAAACTTCATACCTGCATTTGATGTAGTATAGATCTAGGTTGGATTGATCAACCTTTTTTCTTTCTTATTTGATTTTAATTTTTGATTTAATATCATACCTTAATCATATAATAGTTCTAAAATATAGGTATTTATATAATTATTTAAATAAATTTTAGATTTATTTAAGTCTTCCATTGCAAGATCTTGAAAAAGTTTCAAGATCTACTTGTGAAACCCTAGATCTGGTTCCTTCATCGCATCGATGAGCCAATCCCGATCGTGCTGATCCAGGTAGCACCTATCTTGGAGGCCAATGTGGCAGCACCAATTTTGACCCTACCCTAAGCAGACGTGGCCCCCGCACCTCCTAAACAGTGCAAGACCATCGAGAAGAAGAAGAAGAAATAGGATGCCGTCAGAAAAAAGGGTAAGGAGGACGATCGGAAACTCGAGTGGTGAGGGCTCTAGTCAGGAACAAGCTTCTTTGGATGACTGGGAGGTCATCCAATCCTTGATGAAGGATAGTGTCCTCTCGCATATTGTAGATAAAATGGTTGGAAAGAAGGATGTCGAAAGGTTTGACGAGTCCTTCGCTACCTTCCTCGAGGTAATTAATACCTTCGAACTTGATCGAATGTGGGATGTACTCCTAGAGCTCTAACTTAATTTTCCTCTATCCTATAGCTGGGGCATTACTTGTTTTCCCATTCGAAGGTGGCCAACCTCCATCAAGTCAAGTTCTCCAATTCCCTCCATGAGGCTCAGGTGGAGATAGAAAGGGTTCAGGCCAAGGTCGAACATTTGAAGACGGTCTCGGAGGAACAAACTGCAGAAGCTGATCACCTTCGAGAGGTATTGAGGAGAGAAGAGGAGGTTTCCATGGAGCTGAGGGCAGCCTTGACTCTCTCAGAGGACAAAAGAAAGAAGGCCAAAGAGGAGGTCGGTGTCGAGAAAGAGAGGGCTGTCGATGCCTTCAAGTCCTCTAAGGCAATGAAAGACATCAAGATTGCCTTCACCTAGGAGGCTTTTCTAACGAGATTTGAGATCTGCATGGGAAGGATTGCGAAGAACTT
Source organism: Cocos nucifera (assembly GCA_006176705.1). Taxonomy (NCBI): domain Eukaryota; kingdom Viridiplantae; phylum Streptophyta; class Magnoliopsida; order Arecales; family Arecaceae; genus Cocos; species Cocos nucifera. Next base: position 19,781 of record QRFJ01006885.1, read on the forward strand.
TCCAGATGTAGATCTTGACCTTCTAATAAATGAGCCCAGCAAAGAGGCCAGCCCTTCTAATGCTAAAGCCACCTCTCCTGTTATTGAACCCACCCCTGAAGCTCCCGGACCTGCAGCTGAGCCTAAGGCCGCCAAAAATGCATCGACCTCACCTACTATTGAACCAGTCGATGTCAAAAATCTCAGATTACTTATACTTTTCTTTCTTTTCATTTTGGTGTGTTCAAACATTCTAAGAAATAAAAATGAACTTTTTTTTCTTTACACTTGTGTCGTGGCAAATGTAATTCAGAACCCTACTAGCGATCGTAATCAAGGCCAATCTTCTCCAAATGACGTCGAGCCACTGCCTCAAGGCATCCCTCTAAAATCCATAATCAAAAATTTAAAGAGGGAGGTTCATCATCTAAAGAAAAAGTTAAAAAAGATGAAAGATGAACTTCAGAGATCCAAAAAAAATGCTTCAGAGGCAATAATTGATGTCACTCATCTCCACAAGTTACACATGAAAGACTCCATGAGCTTCAACATCAAAAAGGATAACTTTGAGAAAGAGTTGGCTGAACTTAAAAAAAGTACCAGCAATAAGTCCTGAAAGTTAACTATGAAGGTCGGCTCTCTCGAAGTTGATCTCAAGGTGGTGAAAGAGAAAATTCAACTATGGGATGGGAGTTCGACATAGTCCTCTGATAAAGTCCAGCATGAGTGGGATTGGTCTCAGAGGTTCTCTGCACTCCAGAAGTAGCTACTTGATGCTGAGTCCACTAATAACAACTATCGGTTGGACTGGTGTAAGAGGATATATGAGCTTGAGCACTAGCTTCGAATGGTCAAGAGTGAGGTGGCCCGACTTTGGCAGTAGCTCCCCGACAGTCATCAATCTGGTATAACTAGGGAGTCTGAGGAGATTGCCTTCTTGAAGAAGTTTATGGACAAACTTTCAAAATTAGTCAAGGTTGAGAAAGCTGAAGTTCAGTGATTGAAGCTTCAATTGGTTTGTGAACAACAAGCTATCAAGGATGATGAGGCTGAATCAAAAGTTTTGAGAAGAAGGTTGCATGAATCTAAAGAGAGCTACCGAAAGGCTGATAGGATGTTTCGTGATAACTTAATGAAAAGAAAGGAGATTGAGGAGGAGGTTGCCAGCTTGAAGGAGTCCTTGGTGATGGCTAGCAGCCTGAAGTCTGAGGAGTCAAATTTCTCTTAAAGCTTTGGCCTTTTCTTTCTTACTTTTGTAACTGATCTTATAGACCTTTATTTTAAATGTAATGAACTTAATATTTGCAATAAAATGGTACCCTTTTTGTTATTGTCTTATACGGAGTTGACATTGGTTAATGTCCATTTTCTTCATCTCATTTTTCTTTGCTTTATTTTCTGATGAGATGCTTGTTATGGATGCCGAGCTGGGATCCCTTCCATGAACTTGGATGGGGCTTCTCCATTCGTATTTGACGTAGCCATAGGAGGGATACATATAAGGGTCACCGATATGTTTTTTCCCTTTTATTCATTTTAGATTAACGAGACCTTGGCCTTTCTCATGTTAGGACGAGGTTCTCTTCTATTCCTTGTGCGATCGTAGGGGTATGTTAGGGCCATTGATGGGGTCTCTCTCCTTATCTCATCTCAGTTTAACGAGGCTTTCGACGTCGTTCACATTTGGATGAGGTTCTTCTCCTATTCTTAACGTGAACGTAGGGATACATTAGGACCGCTGGAAGGACTTCTTCCCTCATCTCGTCTTAGATTAATGAGGCCTTTGGTTTTGCTTACGTTAGGACTAGGTTATCCTCCTATTCCTAACATGGCAATAAGGATGTATTTGGGCCACTAGAAGAGCCTCTCCCCTCATCTCATCTTAGATTAACAAGATCTTCGACTTTTCTCATGTTTAGGAAGAGGTTCTCCTCCTATTCCTAACATGGACGTAGGGGCACATTAGGGCCGCTAGAAGGGCCTCTCCCCTCATCTCGTCTTAGATTAATGAGGCTTTCAGCTTTGCTCATGTTAGGACAAGATTCTCTTCCTATTCCTAATGTGGATATAGGAACGCATTAGGACCGCTGGAAGAGACTCTCCCCTCATCTCATCATAGATTAACGAGGCCTTCGACTTTGCTCATGTTAGGATAAGGTTCTCCTCCTATTCCTAACATGGTTGTAAGGGCGCATTGGGGCTACTGGAAGGGCCTCTCTCCTCATCTCGTCTTAGATTAATGAGGCCTTTGGCTTTGCTCACGTTAGGATGAGGTTTTTTTTTGTTCCTAACGTGGACGTAGGGGCCCATTAGGGCCGTTGGAAGAGCCTCTCCCCCATCTTATCTTAGATTAACAAGGCCTTCAGCTTTGCTTATGTTAGGATAAGGTTCTCCTTCTGTTCCTAACGTGGACGTATTTCCATCCATAACATCTCAGGCATCACCTAGCTCTGATGTCAAATTATAGACCCATGATATCGCTCGAATGCCAATCATCCTTGACATCACAAGCACCGATACCATGTTACGAAAGCCTCTGATCTTTAGCACGGACCTGAAGGAACCAGTGACATTCTCTATGGGAAGCAAACCATAAATCTGACACTTAGATCTATGCTGGGGCACCTCCCTCCTTAGACTTGGGGGAGGTGCCCTTTTTCTCTAGGGCTTCTTCAAGAATCCTGGGGCGACAACTCTAGAGAGAAGAGAAGAAGAGAGAATTAAGGGAGAAAAGATCTATATTGATTCCAACCTTTTAAAATCATAATACAACCTATGTATTTATACATAGCCATTAGGTCTGACCAAAAAACTTCCTTGGCTAACCCAATATATGAAAGTACTCATCGAGCCCATGTACATGATGGGAAAAATCCTATTTTTCGGATCAGATTCGTTCAGATCTGATTGGATCAAGAGAGATATTTCAAAAAATTTTCTCTTGGATCTAGATCAGATTTGAGATTTTTTAGATTTGATATTATTGATATAATAAAAGAAAATAAAATAAAAATAAAGGATAAATTAAATCTAAATTAATTTTATCTTGTAGTGGGTAATTAGATTACCCTGTGATGATCCTGATGTCTCCTTGAGGTTTTGGATCTAGCCACGCAAGTGCCTGGCCTCTACCAATATCCACTCGGGTAGGATCTAGAGATCTTCTCCTTCTTTATCACTTCTCCAAATATTAGATCTAGATCTAATTTGAAAGATTTTCAAAACTCATTTTGAAGCTTGGGTGTCATCTCTTGCAGCAGTGCTGCCTTCTTCCTTTCTCGTCGCCTTTCTCTTGTTTGGATCGCACCAAACTGAAGCCTAAAGGTTCTTGGCCATGGATAGGAGAGAGAGGACCTAAACATGGCATGAAGGGGAGAGGAGCAACCTTGTGGCATGGGCAATGGGCTAGAGATCTAAATCCTAGGTGCAGACAAGGTTTATATAGACCCTGCTGCGCCATGCAGTGCCACATCATTCTAGCCAATCATGGCCTTTTGTGCAATCAGATCTAAATCTGATTGATGGGATGACATCATCTGATCCAATCAGATGAGAGCCCCTCCGAATCATCCTTAGATGGCACCAAGACTGGTCAAACAAGTCTCTCTTGGCGCCATGCACTTTGATTCCCTAAAGCAACTGGAGTCCCATCTGTATGGGACTCCAGGCATTATCCACATGGGGTGCATGCCTCCCTAGGCATGCACCCTTTATCTATCTCCTTTTTAGTAGGGGAAAAGATTAAAAACTCTCTCCTATGGGTGCATGACACATGGACAGATATCAAAGCATCAAAGGTCAATGTTTGACCAAAGTCAAAAGACAAGATTTAGCAGGTGACGAAAAATTGGCAAGTGTTATCTCAAATTCATCTCATAAATTAAGACAATCCTTTTTTGACCAGGACAAGCTCCAGTTAGACCAAGTAAAGGTACCTGAGTGAGTCCAAATATATTTGGCTCAATCGAGATAACTTTTAATGATAATTAAAGAAGAACATTAGGCTCAATCGTGTGCTAGCATAATTTTTTTGAACCTAATTGAATCTAATTCAAATCAATTGACCTGACTTATGTTAGATATATGTGCCCTAGAAGTCAAAATTGGCTGACACTTGTAATACACTTCTAGGGGCAAAATTATAATTTTGACTAAAATCAATAAAATGGATTATTTTCTATCACATATGTGTATTTAGTGTCTGTGATACTTCCTTTGAGTTAATGGTAATGATAATTCATATTTTCAAGAGTTAAAAATTTAAGATATGAATAATCATTATTAACTCATAAAATGCTCTCGACCACAGGATCGTCATGAGAATGATGACTGATCCGGAAGGTTAGTGTACAATCGCTTCTCTTTAGTAGATGAGTCTTAAGTCTATAGTGTGGAGACACCAGAGTGAGAGAGTACAGATAGTCGTTAGAGAATGAGGGCACAGAGCATGAACCACCTCGAG